>JANKKB010028680.1:0-15788 GCA_026225775.1 Bursera palmeri | reverse complement strand
TTTTKTTAKTTCTTARWTYWTTTTATATAATAATATTACACATATAACTAAGTTATACAACCTAACTTTAACAATCTACAAACTCCCTATAAATAAAAATAAAAAATAAATTATAGATTTTTTAATTTATAATATTATAATTCTTCATTTAATAAATTTATGTTTCATTATATTGTATAAGTTACGCTTATCTACATAGAATTATTGTTTTATATATATATATATATATAAAAAAAAAATCAATGCTTGATAGTTGTTTAGTATTATCTAACCAATTGGTTCTACACGTTGCTTAGCAAGTGCTTGTTATCTCTTAACAAAGGATTAGTATCTCATCAAGTAGCCATCAAAATCATTTCAAGTAATCATGCATACTCGTTTCTTGATATTGAATATTGATACACAATACAAAACAAAATATTCTTCTACTCTTAGGAAACAAACATCCAATACACTTGGTTAAGTATCGATGAGAACGTAGGTGTTTTGAGAAATTTTTGTGGAAAAATATAGCTATTAATTATGTTAATTCTGTAGTTTGATTATCATAAATCTTGGACGGAATGCAAATCCAACTACTTCAAATAAAATAAATAATAAAAATTTGTTTTTACTTTAATTAAAAAAGTATTAACATACTAATATCCTAAGAAGTGAAAAAAATTCAGCTTTCAACACTCATTTGTTTCAAGGAGGGGAGGGACGGAAACCTCCGAAGTCCCAACTTTATATTGGGCAGTGACCAACACTGTGAAAAGGGTTCTCCCATTCCACACCAGCTCTCCATCTCCCCATTAAGAGTTTGGCTTGATTTTGCGGAAGATGAGAGTAGTCGTAGATAATCTATTCTTCCTTGCCGTTTTATTGCCTTTTCTATGCCTATCTTCTTCCATTATCGGCAGATCAGCAGCTGCCTCTTCTCTTCTCAAAGACCCATTTTACGGAATTTCTCCTCAAGGTCAGCCCTGTTTTCTTTTTAACTGTTGTTCATGTTTCGTTTTATATATATATATATATGTATATATTTTTGGATATAGGTTTGTGATTTTATTTTATTTTTTATTTTTGGAAATATACCCAGATGAATATTATTACAAGACATCATCAGATACTATTAAATGCAGAGATGGATCCAAGAAATTCACTAAAGCTCAGCTCAATGACGATTTCTGTGATTGCCCTGATGGCACTGATGAACCAGGTTCATTTACTTGTTATTACCTAATAATATATTTGCATACACATTTTGCAACGGGATTTGATTTTCTGTTGTTATAGTTTTTTAGTATCAGACGTTAGTAGGGACTGTTTGAACCGACTCCTCTTTGTAACTAAATGCAATTGCATTTAGTTTTACCGTGATATTATGTTGTAGATATAGAAAAAGTAACTTTTTTTTATATCCTTTTTACTTTATTGTGCATCATAATTCAATGAATGTGGATTTTGTTTTACAAATATAGGTGATGGGTTTCTAAAGTTTGGTTTGCATTATTTGTTATGAGACCTGTCTCCATTGCTGGGTCGATGGTCGTGTCCTTTTTTTTTTTTTTTAATAATCATGTGTTTATTATTNGTGTCCTTTTTTTTTTTTTTTTTTTTTTTAATAATCATGTCTTTATTATTGTCAACGTTATATTTTGTGGCTTGTAGGAACATCGGCATGCCCGAATGGAGAATTCTATTGTAGGAATGCTGGACATGCTCCTCTTGTGATATTTGCCTCCAGAGTGAATGATGGTATTTGTGGTAAGTATGTCTGTGACTTGAAATAACAACTTCTAGCCATGGTAAGTTGCTTACCTGCAAATCTATATTTATGTTTTTGAGTATCTCTCACCCATTGCACGAACAAAGTGCCAGAATATTTAAATATTGGTGTTGAATTTCTTTTTATTTAAGGATATGGGCAATAGTTCTTGGGGATTTGTTTTGATGACCAATATTTGTGCAGATTGCTGTGATGGTAGTGATGAGTATGATGGTAAGGTGAAGTGCACAAATACTTGTTGGGAGGCTGGTAAAGTGGCTAGAGATAAGTTGAAGAAGAAGATAGCTACATATCAGGAAGGGGTTACTTTACGAAGGCAGGAAGTTGAAAAGGCAAAATTGAGTCTAGCCAATGATGAGGCAGAATTGTCAAAGCTGAAAGACGAAGAGAAAGTACTAAAAGGGCTTGTCCAACAGCTTAAAGGTATGGTTTTGTGTTTTGTGCCTGACCCTTGTGGATCTCTCTATGCTTCAAATATATTCAATCAATGACTATTTCAAGGTCGTAGCCCTACTAATAAGAGTTGTATAATTATTTGATTCCAGTATCATTCTCTTTTTTGCTACTCAATATGTTTCAACTTCTTAGTTAACACATTAACTGGTCAGACATATATTATCTGGATTATATAAATGCATGAAAAATGCTTAGTGGGATGAAAATGGTGCTTCTTGATGTATGTTTCTGAACTTTGTAGTAGTTTGATACAGAAGTGTGAGAGTTTCCCCCAATTGTTATAACTTTAGATTTGCTTCTTTTTTCTGTCATGTGTCATCTTATATGCTCTTAATGTTCTGTGATTCATGCGACATTCATTTTCTGTCCATGTTGTTCCTTAATTGCCTAACATTAGATACAAAAAGAATAGCTGCTCTTGCAGCCATCATATAGAAATTCTTAAACTTAAAGAGGTATTTTGTGATCACATAATGCTTGTGAAGGACTCGTTCGCTTCATATCTTTTATTGTAATTTTATTATCAATATCTGGAAAAGATGTTTGTGAAATTCATGAGCTTTTTCTATTCTACAAATGAGGTGAGGAAACCTCAGTTTACTGCAGTGCCCTATTTTCTTTTATCCCGCATAAAGTTTTAAAATTTCTGAAGGGCATTACTACTGTTTTGCAAACATTGTCAAGTAGATAACTTTAGGATCTTTGTTTTATATATTTGACTTCACACAAAATATTGTTTGAGAGGAACCTCATCTTGCAAGCTGTCCCTCTTGTACCTTTTCTCCCTAAATTTTTTCATTATGTACTGCTTGTGGTTTTGTTTGATAATTTCTTCTACCCTATCTTGTATTGCAAAGGCAGAGAGAGGAAGCCGTTGTAATTACGTTGTCAGTGTTAATTTCTGGATTTATGGATGTAAACTGATTGTCATTTGTAGCATAGAGTTTACCATCATATGAGTCTTCTGCTTTTACTTCCATGTAGAGCGGAAGGAACAAATAGAAAAGGCTGAGGAGAAAGAGCGTATTCAAAGAGAAAAGGAAGAGAAGGAAAAGAAAGAAGCTGAGGAAAAAGCACAGAGGGAGAAAAGTGAATCTGGGAAGGAAGCTAAGCTTGAAAATAATGAAGTCCAGGAGAATGCTGGCAGTGAAAAGCTGCCCAAGGATAGTACACATGATTATAAAGTTGGTGTTTCAGAGGATTCATCTAATGATCAGGTTAGACTGGTCCTTGGTTTTGATGCTTAACTTTCATCTAACTGTAAATATTTTTTAGCACAGATAATTTGTCTCTCTTTAATTTAGTTGCGAAATTTTGCAATACTTTATCAACCCCCTTTCGTATTTATAACTTCTTGACTATTATACCTAGTGGTGGATGAAACATAATTTATTTAATCTCTTGGTGTACCGAAACAGATGCAGTCTTTTGTTTATAATGTAGTAATGCATCTATATAAAACATTTTTTATTTTTGTATTATTACTTTGGTCCTTTGGGTGAAATAGTTGGCACTAGAAAACTCCTTGAGACGCCCTCCTATTTTTTCTAAGATTCAATACTGTAAAGTTTATTTTTTATTTTTTTAATGTTATTAGTTATTATTTTTTAGTTTAAAAAAAAAATAATTATCCTCTGTTGAAGCCGGTTTTCAGCAGGAAATCTGCATAAGGCAGAGTAAAAAATTGTCCTCATCTGAAATCAATAGATCTGTTGAGAACTTGCTTAATTAACTTTTATTTAATTTTGAATGCACACTAGTCTGGTATAGAGCTTTTCGCAAAGTTATATGCATATAATATTAAACAGACTCAATAATAAGGTATACTTCTTATATGTATCATGCATTGATCCCCTTTGATTGCCAAATTCCCTTTTAATTAACTATGTTTCACTTGCATTTTTGCACATATCACATTGGTGCTGATTCTTCTTTAACAGCCAGACATAAAAGTCATATTTCTGATTTAGTGTCACACTTGCCACAATTATTGTGTTGGTTCTTGTGCATTGGTACAGGTATACTCATGTGTATATAGGGAAGCTCATATGTGGATTATGTTATGATTAATCTAATATCTTGGTCACTTTCCCCCCGCATTTCAAGTAATTTCTTTTCTTTAAGTTCTCACATGCCCAGCTCTCTAATAGGAAATGGCTAAAGGCTATGCTGATGATGATCAAGCAGCTAAAGCTGAACAAGTTGGTGCTTCCAAAACTGTGGAAGCACCAGTCAATGGAGTAGAGCAGGTAAATGGAGAACACTTGTATATTTTTTCTGAAACGTAGTTCAGCCCTAGTTATGCTATTTTTAGTGAAAATATAAGATCTTTAAATGTTCTTCCTTCTCAATATTGCATGTGGCTGAAAAGATGGAGCAGACTGTCTCACCAAAAAGCAAAGACAGTTCTGCAGTTGTATCTGAGACTGGTAATGATGCTGGAAGTGAGCTGTCTCAAGATGAAGTCAAGGAAGTGGTAATTTTGCAAATATTTGGTCAAAGCTTTAGTTACTGGTGGGAAGGAGATAACCACCCTTTTAAAGTTAAATTACATTAAAAAATTTCAGTTGAGGATATCGTTTATCCTGGTCCTTAGAAAACTCTGTACATTTATTGTTAAACCCAAAATTATATGGACGCAAAACCTTAGGTAAGTTATGTGATGACATTGGTATATACTTGTAGCTTTCACCCGTATTATAGTGAATACTCAATAATGAGCCAAGAAAACAACACAGTTAGCTTTAATTGGTCATGTAGTGACCTATATGCATTATACGAATATTTTCCACATAGAAACTAAACTGTTTGTTTTCTTCTTTCATTCAGTACTTTAAATATTCTCAGGCTTCAGTACTAAACATTTTTTTTTTTTCAATAATTGGAATTTGTAGGCATTCAGTACTAAAGAGTATGCTGCGGAAGTTGTTGACGTCAAATAGTTTTTCTATTATAAATGTCTGGTTGTGCATGTATATTCTAGAATAAAGAAAAAAAGTGAGGAAGACAAGGAATAGGGCAAGAGTAACTATATGGTGCTCTTATGTAATCAACAATATTAGTGTTTTTCACTTAATAAAATATCCGTAAATGTGTTATAGTTTGGCAAAATCAATGTGTGAAAGATATCTTGTTTTCATTTCCTAAAAGAAGGTGGGCAAGCCTAAATTTTAGCAGAACTTTGAAATTTCTGATTGGCTTAAGTGCTTGCACTGCTTCTAATATCTGCAGGGGAATGCTGCATCTGAAAGTACTGAGGAGTTGTCAAGGGAAGAGTTGGGTCGCCTTGTCGCATCTCGTTGGACAGGAGAAAATACTGAGAAGCAATCTGGGGAAGATGGTGCAAAAGATAATGATCATCAAGGCCATGAAGAGATGCCAGAGGATACTCATGTTGAGGAATATGATGGCTATGCTTCTGATACTGATGATGACTCTGAAAAATATGATGATGCTGGAAAATATGACGATCATGATTCAGAACATGAAGAACATTACGGAGATGGAGATCATGATGATACTAGTAGTTCATACAAGTCTGACTTAGATGATGAATTGGACTCATCAGGTTTGCAAGTCCTAATCTCCAGTAATTTTATTTTCAATTTTAATCAATTTGTTTTGGTACTGTAGCTGTTGTAGGCGATGTAGTTGCTAGTTTCTGATTTATCTAACCATATTACTAGAGATGACAACCTCCAGTAGCCCAACTTGGTTGGAGAAGATACAACACACTGTGCGGAATATTCTGCAGGCTGTTAATTTGTTCCAAACTCCAGTGGACAAATCTGGTACAGATTCAAGCTTTAGGTTGTATTATAGTTAGAAAGATTTGTGCATAGAATTTTGTCATTGCATGTGTTTTGCATCTTTAGAGGCTGCTCGTGTTCGTAAGGAGTATGAAGAATCCAGTGCCAAGTTATCTAAAATGCAGTCAAGGGTATCAAGTTTGACAAAGAAGCTAAAACATGATTTTGGTTAGTATAAAATGAACCTACATTGGTATTTATGATCACATATTTTTATTGGCATGGCTTCCCTAAACTGAACCTGAAGTTTAATATTACAGGGCCTGATAAGGAGTTCTACTCATTTTATGGTCGTTGTTTTGAGAGCAAGGAGAACAAGTTACGGTCTTTATCTTCTCATAGTTGTCTTGTCAAGCAGATTTTATTTTAGATCTTCAAGGAATTTGCTCTTGTGGTCAATTCCAGTTAGCTTACCTTGAGTTATCATTCTTCAGGTACATTTACAAGGTCTGCCCATACAAATCAGCTAGCCAAGAGGAGGGTCACTCTACAACTACTTTGGGGTAGGTGTCTATTATGATTGTTATTTTTTTTATTTTCCTTTCTTTCCCATTCTATCAATGTGTGTAGCCTCTTCCTCTCTGATGATTTAGGTTATGTGCTAATTTCTTCCCATCCGATCTTTTTGCTGATTAGGAGCTGGAACAAATTTGAGGATTCGTACCGTATCATGCTATTTTCAAATGGTGACAAATGTTGGAATGGGCCTGATAGAAGTTTAAAGGTAAATTATTCTCATGTTACTGTTTTGGCCATGCTTTGGTTCGTGTTACTTGGTGGAACACTATTTCTATATATTTTATGTTAAGTGATTTATTTTCAATAAGAAAATACTAAATGAATTAATATGTTTTTGTCCAATTGTCACATGCAAGCAATTCAAATTACAAAATGCTTGTTTCTAAAAGGGAGGAGCTCTGGTGTTAAGGCTTTATCCCAAAAATAATAAGTTAATAGGCTCACTATATAATGAAGGTTGAATGAAAAATAGAATTAAATGTTCGATTCTAAGAACTCTTTTTTTTTTTTTTTTTTTTTTTAATAATNTTTTTTTTTTTTTTTTTTTTTTTTTAATAAGGTCAAACTGAGATGTGGATTGACAAATGAGGTTACTGATGTTGATGAACCAAGTCGCTGCGAGTAAGAACATTTCCCCTCTTTCTCTCTTGTTTGCTTGTTGTTCTGTTCTCTTGACATGTAGTTCGTTGCAGATATGTTGCCTTGTTGTCTACCCCAGCTCTTTGCCTCGAAGAAAAGCTTAAGGTAATTCATCTGTTGTTTTTCTAAAATTGAAGTGTCAACTCCTCTCCTGTCATTGATTTTTCTAATAAAATTGGGTATATCGTGAAATATGATAGGAACTACAAAATAAGCTAGACTTGATGAATAAAGAACAACCTCAACGCCATGATGAACTTTGAGTTTTTCCGGAAGAATTTATTCAAGATGCTCTGGAGGATGCCTGACTATTGAACTAATCGTGCTTTGAAGTTAATGTTATTAATCTGCAGCCTCTCTAGGCAGGTAGTTTACAGAAATTTAAAGCAATACTCGAAGCGGCCTCGTGAAATTTTTACATCCTTGAGTGCACTTTATATTGGTAATGTAGTTCTTTGTAATGGGTGAATTGAGACTGAGGCACAATTATGACAAGCCCGATTCAGCTAAACTGATTTTGATACCGTTCTTTATGTTACACTTTTTGAATTGAGCTTAGACCTTAGAGTGACTATAATATTATTTACTTATATTAGAAATTTAGAACATGGAATGCAAACCGGACTTACAATTTTCCATACAAAAAACTGGAAAAAAATATGTTTGAGGAAAAGACAAGAATGTTATGCTATAATTCCTTTTCATTTATTAATCCTTTTATATGAAAGCCATTATTATATTGTTCGTCTGAAAAACTAGGTAAGGGTCAAGATATCATTTGGATGTTAATGTTACTAGTGTTCCAAGTGGAATTTAATTGAATGGAATATTATAACAAATCAAAGAAATCAAGAGCTTTCTTT
Source organism: Bursera palmeri (assembly GCA_026225775.1). Lineage (NCBI taxonomy): Eukaryota > Viridiplantae > Streptophyta > Magnoliopsida > Sapindales > Burseraceae > Bursera > Bursera palmeri. Next base: position 7,731 of record JANKKB010028680.1, on the reverse strand, counting down.
GATTCAAAATCTAATGGCTGTGGAAAAGTAAAACAAGGGATGAAATTGCTTGCAACATGTGAAGCCAGGGTAGGCCGGCAGCTTTTAATGACTGTCTCAGACGCACAGGACAGATATAGTGTTTGACTAGGAATTGGTGGCGATTGGTTCTTGATTTTCCTGAAAAATCCCACTAAACAAAAAATAAACCTAGGTGTAGATGGTGCCTGTGGCTGTGAGAACCCTTTTAACACCTTGTGCTTTGTGCAGCTGTGCTTCCACTTTGTTGAATTTGAATACAACATTTCATACTTCCAAACGGGCTGTTGATGGTTTCTCTAAAACCATATGAGAAAACCATGTCCATATCAAGTGATGTAATTATAGCATTTGACATCTGGAATGCGCAGAAAAGAGCTGCTTGTTGAGGCTTCCATTAAGCTGACCACTGGAAAATTATACAAGACAATACTTGCTGATAAAATGCCCTTATGTTATGTATGGCTTAAACCTCTTCAAACCCAAATTAATCATACGTTGATTAATATTAATATCAACCAATCTACTTGTCACACCATCGTATTCGTAGCTCCCACCAAACAAAAGCAGGCCCGTTTGTGGTGTCGAATACGTGATTTTCTCATACGAATCCATGCGCCACCTGTGCACATCACATGTCAACGCGGTGCTTCTACTTTCTAGAAGTAAAGAGCAGAGATTTAAGGAAATTTCTAAACTTAATATAATATAATTAGATATTTTTCATTTTGTTAAAACCATTATATTATATTATATTACTAGTACTAATTAGTAAAGTATCCATGACCATCACCATGAAAGAAGGCGCCTTATTATGGGGGAATTTACTCTGACCCCCCAAGTAGATTTCAAGAAAACACTTAACCCCACACTTTTCCTAAATTAACACTTATCCCTCAAAAAATTATCACTGTTTTCTCAAAACTAACACTTACCCCCCAAATATTTGGGGGTAAGTGTTAGTTTTTTAGGAGTATTTGGGGGGTAAGTGTTAGTTTAGTAAAAATGTGGGACTAAATATTTTCTTCAAATTTAATTGGGGGGTTATTGTTATTTCCCCCCTTATTATGTATAAAAAGCAAGTACGCAACGCAACGTGGGCATACCAAAACATTGTAATTTGAAATAGCAAAGGCAAAGCCTTCTTGTTCGTCAAGAAACAAAAACAGACGCTACTACAAGTAGATGCTTTTACTTTCTTTTTCTAATTAGTTATTATTACATAACATCGCCACCCACGCTTCCCTCAGTTTTCTCATTTCTCTCAAAAGTCACATCTGGGTCGTCTTCTCTGCTTGCGAAGAATGGAGAACGGAGGAGTGAACATGTTCGAGCAGAAGCCGAAGACGAAGATCGTTTGCACTCTGGGGCCTGCCTCAAGATCGGTTCCCATGATTGAAAAGTTGCTGAGAGCTGGCATGAACGTCGCTCGTTTCAACTTCTCTCATGGATCTCATGATTATCATCAAGAAACCCTTGATAATCTCAGAACTGCCATGGTCAACACTGGTATCATTTGTGCTGTCATGCTTGATACCAAGGTATAATCTTTCTTTGCTTTTCAGATGTTTCTGCCTTCTTTTTCATCTGGGGTTGTCTTGTTGTCACTTGATTTGCAGCTGCTGATGATTTCTGATCGAATCTTTGTTTGCTTCTTCCTTGTTTTGTCAGTCTCTGTTTTTGCTTTTGTTTTAGTCGCTTCCTTCTCAAGTCTGGGACTTGTTGTTTCTGATGAGATTTTTGTCCTTTCTATTTTTTTCAAGTTTCTGTCTGGGGTATAGCAAAAGTTGCTTTTGCAGTTGTTAATGCTTTTGAGTTCTTCTCTTGATTTAGCTAAGTTGGTTTCTGCAAGTTAATTCACTTTAATGACTAAGTATTGAGTACAATTTAATGAGAAATAGCTTTGTGTGTTTCTTTGACCAAGATGTATGCTTAAAACATGCGCAGCTTGGAAACTTTTGTTGCTTTATTTGAGGATCTGTTTCTTTGTCTCATTTCACTTTCCAATTTCAAGAATAAATACTCGGAAGCTTAAACTCGTTCAAGGGATATGGAAACGAGTAATGTCCTGTTCTTCGTCAATTATTATTGTTATTATTTTTTAATAAATAATACGATTAGAGTAGCTGCAAATTCTACCTTAGATTATTTTCTCTGACCATAAGACGTCTATATAATTGTCTGAAATTCATTTCACTTTTCCATTGCCATACAAAATCTTCTACCTCAGATTTTGTATTGCTCAGTTTCACATAATTGATTGTCTATAGCTTTACTTTAAACTCTGGCTATGCCACTGTGGATCGGAAAATAATAATGTGTTTTAGGCTTGGAAAAACACATTACTGAATGCCTTCTTGATAATATTTGTGTTTTAAGCTTTTCAGTCATGTCATGGATTCCATGATCATATCAATAGCTATCTTGGAAGTTCCTACAAGTAGTGGCACGTTAAAATCCACTATGCAAACACAAAGTCGGCGCTTAATGCTCCTTTTTTAAAAATTATTTTTATCAAAACTTTGGCCACTTTTTATCCTTTCATTTTTTCATGGTTGGGGAAGTGAGGAGCGGGTGGTTTCTTGCGGACACTAAATATGTTTTTTGCACCTTCAGAAATTAGGAAACACAAAATAATGGGCATGAGCCACCAAAATTTATGCAGGCAATAAATGTCTTTTAACTATTCTTAAGAGAAAAACCAGTTTCGAGGTGCGATCTCTTTTTTTTTTTTTTCTGCCTAAAATTAAAAATGTTGATTGATTTCTGTTTAAATAAAACTGAGTGGAAATACAGTCATCATGGTTGGAAAGATGGGAGATTTGAGGACTATACTAATTGTTTGTTTCACATGCTGCAATCTTACAGGGTCCGGAGATTCGAACTGGATTTCTGAAAGATGGCAAACCCATCCAACTGAAACAAGGTCAAGAAATCACCATATCCGCTGACTACAGCATAAAGGGTGATGACAAAACAATTTGCATGAGCTATAAAAAGTTGGCTCAGGATGTCAAGCCAGGAAGTGTGATTCTTTGTGCTGATGGCACAATCTCATTTACTGTTTTATCTTGTGATGTGGAAGCGGGTTTGGTTAGATGCCGTTGCGAGAACTCTGCTATGCTTGGTGAGCGGAAGAATGTTAATCTCCCAGGAGTTATAGTGGATCTCCCCACCTTGACAGAGAAAGACAAGGAAGATATCTTGAAGTGGGGAATCCCCAATGAAATTGACATGATTGCTTTATCTTTTGTTCGTAAAGGTTCTGACCTTGTGGAGGTCCGGAAGCTACTTGGACTGCATGCTAAGAACATCGTGCTTATGTCAAAGGTAAGCTTAGAAAAGTTTAATGATTCTAACTTGAATTTTTCTTTTTAGTTGAGAGGATTGGAAGGAAAAAGTTTTAAAAATTCATCGAGATTTTAAGATCATTTTGGAGACATGCATGCAAGTTGGAAAGGAGAAATAGTTAAAGAATTTATTTTGAGAGGTTTTGGATCAGTAAGCTATCAGCAATATCTCATTGTATTTATGAACTGTATGTACAGTGTTTTCTTTGTTGTACGTTAGACCAATATCTCATGTATCTAGTTCTTCTTTTGAAATATATTTGATAGGTTGAAAACCAGGAAGGGGTGGCAAATTTTGATGACATCCTTGCAAATTCAGATGCATTTATGGTGGCTCGAGGTGACCTTGGAATGGAGATTCCTATAGAAAAGATCTTTCTAGCGCAGAAAGTAATGATCTACAAGTGCAACATCCAAGGAAAACCTGTTGTCACAGCAACGCAAATGTTGGAGTCCATGATCAAATCTCCACGGCCAACTAGAGCTGAGGCCACTGATGTTGCCAATGCAGTTCTTGATGGCTCAGACTGTGTGATGTTAAGTGGTGAGACAGCTGCTGGAGCTTATCCAGAGCTTGCAGTTCGCACCATGGCTAAAATATGCCTAGAAGCAGAAAGTACTCTTGATTATGGCGATGTTTTCAAAAGGATTATGGAACACTCGCCGGTGCCTATGAGCCCATTGGAGAGCTTGGCATCTTCTGCTGTTAGAACAGCCAATTCTGCAAAAGCAGTCTTTATATTGGTCCTGACCAGGGGAGGCAGTACTGCCAAACTGGTGGCTAAGTACAGGCCTGGCATGCCTATATTGTCTGTGGTCGTTCCTGAGATTAAAACTGATTTTTTTGATTGGTCATGTAGCAACGAAGCTCCGGCAAGGCATAGCCTTATCTTCCGCGGCTTGGTTCCAGCTTTGTATGCAGGATCTGCCAGGGCCTCTCATGCAGAAACAACTGAAGAAGCACTGGAGTTTGCTATTGGACATGCCAAGGAAAAGGGCCTCTGCAAGAAGGGAGATTCTGTTGTGGCTCTTCATCGCGTTGGAACTGCATCAGTAATCAAGATCTTGACTGTGAATTGATGATTGTCACAGGCTTTTGTTTTTTTCAGTGTATCCATTTTGGTCATATTTTTTGGTGAGAGGTGTCTTTCCCAATACATGGGTAAACGCTGCTTTCTGATATCAGCAGCCTGGCTCGGTTTCCATATTTTGACTGAGAAACTCAAATTATGATAAATTTGACAGCAAACATGAATTTGTACTTAGATCTACGAGTATCTTTGAACATTGCACACTTTTGACCTAATAGAGTTATTTTGATTCCTCTTGCTTTTAGTTTGCAGTCATATTCAAGAGAGCTACATGTAGCTCTCTTAAAAGGATAACTTTTTGTATTTGTGACAATGACATAAATGCTTTTACATATTTATGGGAATGCAATGTTCCATTACATTTGCACTCTCTTCTTGTTCAAAGACCGGAATACCTACACAAGAGGGCTGCCTCAGAAGGCAATCTTTCAGCTTCTGATGAATCTTAAGCAATTTGCGTATCCGAACAAGTTATGCACTGCAACAACCAAATAAGAGAAGCAACTCCGGCCCTCTTTATAGACAACTGGGATATCATTATTCATTACGCACAAATGATAAATCACAAGCAGAAAGGCGTCAGTCGCAGTCAAAAGAAATAGATGGACACCATGCAAATGCGAAGGAAGACAATTTCACGTGGTTTTGGCGTACAACTGAGGTGGTGGAAAAGCAGATATTCTAGGCGGTTCAATCAAATCCCCTTTATTTTATTATTAAATAAGCATAGCATACATATTCCATGAGGTGGGCAACGCAAAGCTGGAGATACATAATTATATTAGACGTTTTCCAATTCACACCGCAACTCACAAGAAAAAGAAAGAAACATTATTTATTTCGTTAAGATCAATATGTAACATAATTGAAATGTTTGCTTGTTATTGTAAGTTGATGGGAAGAGTCAGATACCACATAGGCTATTTTCAAGGTCTTATATTAAATAAATTAGTCCGCGTCAAAGGGCTCAGCCATACAATTGTCAATCATCAAATACCAAATCACACAAGCATAAAATGCATCCACCATTCCACAATACAACATCGTTGAACCTTTCAAAGCAACCCAGAAAAAGAACTAGACAAGTTACATATTGAAAATAAAAGCAAATTGAGTAGTGGTAGTAGTAGCAGCATAATTTCTTCTCTAAGGCAACAAAAAAATGTACAAACCAGAGGCAGATGACAACACAATATGTTCTTCCAAGATTGGCAATTCTTTAAGTAAGATACCATGTACATATAGGCAAGGCATAACATTCAAGCAACACAGATAACAACCAGCTAATACAACATATGAATACATACTCAATTCTCATTTGTTCGAGAAGCACTTCCAGGGTGAGAACCTGAGCCTGAGGTTGAATTGTTTCCTCCTCCAGAGTGAGAACTCGAGGAAGAGAACAAAACATTTAAAAGCCATGGGAAGAAAGACCTTCTCCCTCCCTCATTTCTCCCTTCCACATTTACCTCTTCAGTACTTCCATGACTGCTACTATTATGCTCACTTTCCCTTTGGTTACTGCTATTCCTAGACCTCTCGGAGTCGAGCTTTGATTCATCAGCAGGCAATTGATACCTACAAACTGGACAGGAACTATGAAGCTCCAACCATGGCAATATACAGTGACTATGAAACTTATGCTTACAAGGCATTTCCTTTGCTTCAGTACCAATCTCAAAATCATCCAAACATACTGAGCACTGCAATGTCTCCTTGATTTTCACACTAGGCATAGCTTCAATTGCCTCCTTTTGTGCCGGCGGTGTCCCATACCTATTCGGATCATTTTCGGCCAAATGTTGCAACAACAAATCCAAGCCAGGGCCAATGAAATAATCACCTAATGATCCTATGGTAGTATGATTCTGATTCTGGTTTTGACCATCATAAGAACCCTGCACAATGATAGTCTGATTATAGGGATTGATCAAAATCAAGCGTTCTCTTTCTCTATCCCTATCTCTATTCCTAACCCTATCCCTATCATATTCACTGTTTTCAGATTCAGATGGCAATCCAGCTCGAATTCCTTGCAGTAACTGCAGAATAGCAGCAGAGCTTCTTATTCTCCTCGTAGAGAAGATGGAATCAGGTTCTCTATCCGGTTCATCACGAGTGATGTTGTCATCATCATTATCATCATCTTCAAAGTCTGTCCTAAATCTTCTAGGGTTTGAACGGGAATTGCCCATCATTCCAAGCAAGATGGATGCCCAAAGAGAGAGGGCACGATCAGATCCAAAATCAGAATCTGAGTTGTTGGGGTGGTCCCGATTGTTGGTACTTGTTGTGGTGCCCATTTCTTCAACAAACCCACTTTGGCAAACTGGGCATTTGATCTCTAATTCTATGATAGGATTCACCCTTTGACTACACATGTAACACCAATACCTTAATTCTGCCATTCCTTCATCCATCTTTGCTCCTATTCTCTGTTACAAATTAAAGGAAAAAGAATCAACACAAATAAAAAAGAATCACCTCCTCTACCCACCTAAAAATGAACATCATCAACACAAGAAAGAAGAGATTTTTTTTTTTTTTGGGGGGGGGGGGGGGGGGGGGGGTGTGGGGGNGGTGTGGAGGAATAATAGCTTAAAAACATTACCCATCTAATTACAAGCAATTCAAATCAAACCCAGAAAGGGAATGGGAATCTGAAAATTAAAGAGACCATGAAATAAAGAATGAAGAAAACATGATGAACGAATCTTACCAAAAACAAAAACCCAGAAAGAAAAACAGGAGCTTTAAATGATCCGAGCAAATCCAACAAAACCGTATTCTATGCTCAAAGAAAGAAAGAATGAGAAGTAGATGATGATATACTATGGGATATCTTTAACCTTAAACAAGGAGGGATTTTAATTAATTTATTTGGAAAAAGAAAATTATCGAAAAGAAGAAGAGTTGGTGAGAGGTATAAAACAAGTCAAAAATAGGAAAATACCCACAGAAGGATCTGGAAACATCGCATATTTTAAACACTAACAAAAGAAAATTAACAACTTCATATTTGAATCGAATTTGAGCTTACTAGAAGATTTGTTGAGAGAGTTTGCGTTTGAGTTTGATTTGAAGTTTTGAGTGAGTGACGGCAATCAATAAATCAATCCTCTCCCCACCTATTATTATTATTTCTCCACAACAAAACCGCGTTCTTTTTTAAATTAGACTAAATTTACGCGTTATGAGATGGCAGGATGTGATTCGTTCTCATCACTTCAAGAAATGAATCCGCCTCTAATAAATGAAGATGATATGATGCC
>JANKKB010028679.1:0-16109 GCA_026225775.1 Bursera palmeri | reverse complement strand
TTTTCAAGATGCTGGGGTAAGTTGGAATGTTTTGTCAAACTTCAGGCCCGCTCAGGTAGACTTTTTATAAATTGTTTAAAGTAGCGCATACTTCCAAATTTCTAAAGCTGCCAAATAGCTCTTCATTCCATGCAATTTTACCTCCGGTAAAATATTCTAGGGTTTGTGAAGGCCAAAATTTCATTAAAAGAAAAGAAAAATCGAACCCTACCACAAAACCATTTTTCTATTAAGATAGCTTTGATCATTTTTCAGGTAGCTGGGGCTAATTCTTTATAGAGAAAATAATTATATCACCAAATCTTATTTTTTCTCTTTGGTTAGAGAAACTATAGAATTATTTAATTATTTAAAAAAAGGGAAAGTATATAACATCTAAAGATACTATTGAAAATCTAATCGGCTATTGTCCTTAAAGGTCGGGGAGGTCAATTTTTACCCTTGTTTATGACAAATGCTATATGAAGAGAGAGTGAATATAAAACCAATATAACTCAAAGTCCTGAAATATCAGCGAACGAAAGACTCGTTCCATGAATTGACCAACGCGCAACAATGGCTAGCTGATCACTTCTGATGGACAGCTTATATATATACACACACACACACATATAAAGAGCTTCTACTTTGAGACTACATATAGAATAAAAAAAGAGAGATTATGGAGGTGGCAAAGATGAGTTCGTATTCGTCAGATGATTACAGCAAGGAAGAAGAGGTTATGCTTCCAGGGTTTCGATTTCACCCCACTGATGAAGAGCTTGTTGCGTTTTACTTACGTCGGAAAGTGGAGAAGAGGCCTATCAGTATTGAAATCATCAAACAGATTGATATCTACAAATACGATCCATGGGATCTTCCAAGTAAGATCTTCTTGCGCTTACACAGTTCTTCAGTTTATTATGATCTTTGCATAGCTTTAGCTTGAATATGAAATTATGAATTCTTGATGATGAAGATAATTATTGACTGCTCTTGAAGTTCTGCCTAGCTGCTGGCTGGTCGGGCTTATTATCATTTTTTTTAATGATACATGTATATATTAATTACTGGAGAAACCAGTTAATCAACAACCATATATAGAAAGATTTCTTAATTTTATTAATGGATTTTCTAACTAAGGAAATCATATAATATTAAATTGTTTTAAGTTATCAAACAAAAAATATTCTAAAAATTTCCGGAGGCTGTTTATGTACAGCCTTGGCAGAAGTTATTTCGATATCAAAGAAAACAAAAAGTCTGCATGCATGATGCATACCCCTTGCTGTTGATGATCAGGTCCTTAGTGTAGCCTTCCACCGAATGTTCTTCAGAAACCATTAAGAAAACATAATATAAATATAAATCAGAAAAGTATCTCCTGATAAAACATAGCTAGCGCAACAATCTAGTTATAACAATATATTTACACAATAATTAATACAATTCCAGCGTGTAATCGGAAGTCGAAACTCAAAAAACTGAGAAGAGAACACAGTGAATCCGATTATTCTAATTGTAGCTTTAATTTGTTTCCCTTAGACGTTCTTTGAAACTAAAATATACAAGAAAGTAGTTTGTGGTAAAGTATAAGTCCGGTAGTAATAAAACAATAGCCTCAATTTCGGCCGCCGAACCTGCTTAGACCAAAGCTAATTCTTTAAACTACTTTATGGTTAAAATAGTTTATATTCCGGTAAATATCTGCCGACATTCATAGCTAGCTTTATCATCATCAAGCACAAATACAATTTATTTTTAGTAGTTCAAGTTACACTTTAGTAATATGGCACATATATATGCTTATGCATGAGAATTTAATTAATATAAAATATAATATTGTTTACTAAATACACTAATGGGTTTGTGGCTCTTCATGTCTGTTGTTTCTTTCTATGGAGAAGAAGTTAGCACAGTAGGCGATCACAAGGAGTGGTACTTCTTCTGCATTAGAGGAAGAAAATACAGGAACAGTATTAGGCCAAACAGAGTGACAGGATCTGGGTTTTGGAAAGCCACTGGTATTGACAGGCCCATCTATTCAGTCAAGGAACCCCATGAATGCATTGGCCTGAAGAAGTCCTTGGTGTACTATCGAGGCAGCGCTGGCAAAGGCACCAAAACTGATTGGATGATGCACGAGTTTCGCCTTCCACCAAATGGGAAAATCACCAACCTGTCCAATGAAAAAGATATTGCCCGAGAAGCTGTAAGATTATTTCACTCATCATGCTATCTCCTTCCTCTAGGTTAATTATTTGCAGTAAATAGTAATATATTATGGTAGCATGATAGTTCAGAGCTCAATTATTAATCATATAACCATTTAGATAATAATAAAAGAACACCTTAGCGATATCCTTATATAATATGAATCTATTTGCTTAGTGTAAATGATGTACCGGTCCCGGTGTATCTTAAGACTTTTCTATATTCATCATCTTGAATTTGTCCTTATTTTTCTTAAATTTCCCTTCAAAAAATAAAAATTGAGGCGTCAACTAGTGTAGGCATTGGTTGGTAGAGTGAATTAATTTAATTAATAATAGGTCATAAAATCAAAACTTGAGAGTGAAAAAACAATCACACCAAATTCAAACAAAATTAATTTAAGCTAAGCATAAGTTTTGCATATAGGCATCGCATAAATGTAGAGGAATAAAGACTGCAAGTCTTGTTTTTACCAATGCATGTATTGTAACCATTTAGTAAAATAATAACTATTACAATAACTTAACTTGATTCACATTAGATCAAAACAATAGATATCGGTCTGATATCAGCGTATGCTTACAGACAGATTTCAAAATTCTTCAGAAATATAATAAACCCTTCAAAACTTCTTGACAATCACGTACGTAAGTTGACGATTCAAAAGCTTGAAGTTTCAAATCAAGAGCAGACAGAATTGATTGAGCACATACTACTTGTTGGAGTTGAATGAGATTGAACATATCATCATTTAATATGGTCTGTTTTTTCTTTTAATGGTCTGCAGGAAGTCTGGACACTATGCCGAATTTTCAAACGAATCCCATCTTACAAAAAGTACACACCTAACCTGAAAGAAAGTGCTTTCAAACTACAAAACCAAACTGATACAAGTTCCAAAACCTGCAGCAGCAGCTTGGACTCTGAAAACAGTGAGCAGTACATGTGCTTTGCAGATTCAAATTCAATCCTCCAACAAAACGATATAAAACCACCACCCAGCTTCATCAACCACGTTGACGAAAGAAACCATGTGTTTATGAGTCAGTTTAACCCTGTAGCACAATCTCCATTTGCAGCTTCTTACTCCAGCTTTTGGATTAACCCAAGAGGAGATGATTTCTTTACTTATGGAAACTGGGATGAGCTAAAATCAGTTGTGGAGCCAGCCGGTCCATCTCGTGTTTATGACTGTAGATAAATGTGGTAGGCTCCTGGCAGTGTACTAGCTATATCTGCAGCTACCACAGTTTTTTTTTTTTTTTTTTTAATAACTAGGCATTATACTTAGAAACTTTATTAAATATTTAGTNTTTTTTTTTTTTTTTTTTTTTAATAACTAGGCATTATACTTAGAAACTTTATTAAATATTTAGTTAACTTTAAACAGTTATAAACTTTGTGGCTATGTTAATAGCATTATTATATATTATATGACTCTACGTTGGCCGCAGTCATGTATACCAGGTGCAGCTAATATATAGTATGTTCATATATAGGTGTTTGAAGCTTTAAAGCTGCTCGATGTCACCCAGAGACAGAGAAGGATCGAGAAGTTATATCTGGAGATGTTAGCTCATGAAAAATCATTTTTAATTTTTTCATCACTTTGTGCAGATGCTATACTACTATATAGCAGCTTCGACTCTGTTGATTTCGCGTACATGTTGACACATTATAAATTATGTACTGAACCTACACATTATTAACTTGCTATCAGAATTTCTTTTTTGATGTATATGACACATAGCTTGGCTATTTTTTGTTCATTTTATTTCCATACATATTCGTACCCTATCTCTCTCCTGTCGATGTCAATATTAATTTATTTCGAAAACTTTATATACACACGCTCATATCTGGCTGTTTTTTCATATATTCATATTGTTTTCACATCAATTCTCTTCTGCAGATATTTCTTTTCAAATTTATGCCACAACTACTCTTTTGTACATGTATATGATCACATCTGCAATCTCAATTCTGCATGAAGAGTTAGTAAACTTTTAAAGGTTACCTACACACAGACAGGTAACAGGCTGCTTTGACAATTATATTTGCATACGCAAAATGTTATATATTAGATACCATTTCAATCATTCAAGATACTTTTATAAAAAAAATAAATAAAAATTATGTAAGATAATACATTGTATCGATAATCTTAACCTTTTATCTAGGGGTGGGCGTTTTATCTATATACATTAAAGTCTCTACTGATCTCTGTTACCGAGGTCCTCACTTTTCAATTTACAGATTTTAAGTGTTTTAATGATGTACTGTTGAATATATATATAATTATGAGTTAATTTTATTGAAGTATTATATTGTTTTACGGTAATATCGCATAAAAGAAATTTAGTGGTCTTAAATACCCTTATTTACGTTACTTATTTCCTATTTTGTAAAACTCTTTTACTTTTTTTTTTTTTTACTTTCTCTAAACTTAACATTTATTATTAAAACTCATCTCTCTAATGGAAAATAGAAAAATTTATTTATTTTCTTAGTAGAAAAATATTCTTAATAGTCTTTTAAAATCATGCAACGAAATAGTTATTTCTTATATATATGTATATATTATTTATTCAAATTATTTGTAAGCTAGATTAAATAAAAATATAAAATTTTAATAGTACTATAGTAATTTGATTTTAATTGTGTTTAATTAATTATTTGCAAATTTTTATACAATCTAAGAAATATATAACATATATAATCTTATATAAGGCATATATGTCAAATTATTAGGCATTTTATGTTCATAAAAACAAACAATTTAACTATTAAGATATCTGTACAAGGACTTATTCAGATTCCAGTTAAATTCAAATTTATTCAGATTTTTAAAAAAAAAAAACGACAATAATTAAATTAGAAAAGCCAAAGCTAATGGCCGTAGCTATATATTTTATGACGAATAAATGAAATTCAAGTGAGAAGATTTTCCAAATTTGTCCATTTAATAATTTAAGAAAATGAATGAGTTGTCATGGTCGAACCTTGACTTTGACTTGCTTTATGATTTTGGTAATTTCAACCGTGTGATAGACGGATGGGATATGTGCTAAATTTTGTCAGAGTCAAAGATCAATAATTGTGTCCAAGTGTGTACTCAGACTTTGATTCATTCAATTACATTGGGAAAATCTCCGCCACTAATTTTCAGAAACCATGTCAGATCAAAGAGTACATTGTACCCACTGAATTTGATAAACCCTACGGGCGTGCTATATAATACAAGAAGTAACAAGTACTTGATATTTTTAACCAAATTATTGTTTAGTTTTTAAATTAATTTATATTTCATAACAACATCTTGTTCATCAAGGTCATCAATGGGTCATATTCTTCATTCATCAACATCAAAAAACATAGACACCATATTTTTTCTATCCCACTCTTCGCTTAGTTACAACCTTCTCATCGTTCATCAACACAACCTACCGTTGTTTTTTCTTTTAATCATGCTAAATCAAGACACAGTGAAAAATCAAATTACAATCTCGATCTCATTCACATATGTATATATATATATATATATAACACAAAAATATAGAGTTGTCATAAAATAAGAAAAATTAGGCAGCTTCACATATCAGTTTGATTTCCATAACACCATCAAACAATATACCATTTAACCATTCACAGAGAATCAATACAGAATGGAAAATCAAATTACAATCTTGATCTCATCCACATATATATAGCATAGAAATATAGAGTTGGCATAAAATAAGGAAAACTTGGTATTTTTCCATATCAGTTTTGTTTTCGAAAAACCATCAAACAATATACTATTTAAACATTCACAGAATATCAACTCTAGTTTCATTTGCAATAGTTACACCATCTATGTATATGCAAAAAAATTAGTCCAAAAAATTGCATATAACAACTGTAGCTTAGTATCTTAATACAAGACAACCAAAAGTAGCCAAGAAAGTGTCCTAGTTTTCTATCCAATACACCATCTATGTATATGCAAAAATAAGTTCAAAAAATGCATAAAACAACTCCAGCTCAGTATCTTATATTAAACGACCAAAGCAGCCAAAAAGTGTTTAGTCTTTCATCCAAAAATCATAATATGTAACTACAGTCCAAAAAATAGCACCACTAACTTAGTTACCAATCTGAATTGCGGCTAGTCCATCTCCACTAGGTCCACTTGCATTAGTTCTCCTTGCATTCGCTCCAAATTCCAATAGCAATGTAACTTTGTGAACTTTCCCTAAGGCCTGTGCAATGTAATGCATAAAACTGGTTAATGTTTTTCAATTAAAGAAAAATTTAAAAAGAATTTAAAGCACACCAATGCTAGCAAATAACAATTGATCTGACTTATAACTCAAATAAAATTCAAAGCACATGAATGCTGGCAGGTAATACCTTACCTTATTTGACTTATAAATTAAACAGAATTTTATAAAACAAAGTAGTCCAAAAGCTTACCTTGTTGTGAGCACCTTGCTGTAAGGTAGAAACCTGGCCATTCTGTGAACTCTTCACATCTCCAGATCTAACTCAAGGTGGTACCTGTAATAGTTATAAGAAGAGTTAATTTCTTTATGTGTTTGATATTTTTTTTTATTAAAAAAAATTGCAAGTAAATAACCTGATTATTATTTGGTTTTTTGTTCATTTTCCAAGAGCTGGACAAGTTCTTTTCTTGTGTCCAAGTCCCTTACAATGGCCACATTTGACTGAAACTGAAAGAGCCCTCTTATCCTTCTTTTGACTGTCAGCAGGTTCCTTTCTCATCTTAGTTGCAGGCCTACCTATCTTGGGTTTTTTAAAAGGAGGAAGTACATTATCAGCATCATCTTCTCTCCACAATAGCTGGTCAGGTGTTGGGTAAATCATTTGACTATAAGTTGAATTGAGGTATGCTGTATTAAGGGTCAACAAACTCCGTGACCCTTTGGAGAATTAACCTCTGGAACGATAAAGCAGAGACTGCATGGATGCATGGGAAACCAGAGAGCTACCTAAGCCCACAGCTACATGTCGTCAGCCTAAGTTTAAATGTATATGACCTCGTTGGAGTTTGAAACTCATCCAGTTTCTTATAACCATCATCTTCAGCACATGAAATCCTAAGCTTCCTTGACTCTTCCATCATTTTCTTCAGTTTGTTATGTACTTTTGGAGGAACCAAAGTAAACCATTCCTTCACCATCTGTCTCCTCTCTTTTTAAACCTATTCATTATCTTCCTCCTATAGTTCTCAAGTAAGGAAAGCACAGGTAGACATCTTGCATCGCCAAACTAATTAATCAAAGATTCAGACTTGTTATTTGTAACATGGCTTGACTTCAACCCTCCTATGATACGAAAAAATTACACTAACTCAATTCCCATAAAGCAAACCAAAACTCAACTATTACATGTGTATAATTCATAGCAACTACAAATTAATAATATATTAATTTCATATAATTCACAATATGTTAAAATTAAAAAAGCATTTATTTTTAATTTAAATAGTGTAAAAGAAACATGCATGGCTTAGGCATTACATGCATTCTATTATTCATTATAACGCTTAACAATCGACACAAATATTAACTTTACACTATATGTATATATCTATAAAATAATAATAATAAAAGAAAAAGTAACAATCTAAACTTTCAAGAAATGAACAGAAACAATAACAAACACCAAAAGAGTAAAGAAAGATTTAATGCATGTTAGCAAAAATTAAGTTTTCTGCTTAAATCAGCTTATTTCCTACCAATATTCCATCTCTTTGCGATCTGATTCTTATTTTTTCCTAACAAAACCAAATAACAGAAAGAAAAGATTCCATTGTTACTTACCCTTTTCCATCGCTGTCTTCAAACCACTGCAATCTAGAGCTAGAGGTCCTGATTATCGTCTCCTGTCATGGATTCAATAGGGAAAAACAACTTAGAATCTCTCGTTTGTTGTTCCTTTCTTATTTTATCAATATAAATTCACAATGTCCAGAATGCCCTTCCATTGCAGTAACTGCATCCACTTCCCATGAACGGTAGACTAAAATGGGGTCTTCTTTACTTATGGAACAGCCTGGGGGCTTGGGTCCTATCGAGATCACCAAATTCCCTATCAAGATTTAGTCAACCCCTCAAAATATAGAAACACTGCCATTTATACTCACAAAAGCATCCCTCAAAGGTTTAACGTCTATGAATTAAGGCCATGTTCGATTGGAGTAAAATTAGTTGTAACTTATAAACAATAAGTTTCGATACATATTGTAATCTTCATGATTTCATGTCTTCTACTAAGTCTTGGGTTCATTTTTACATATTTAATATAGCTAAGACGAAACCAAATCAAAATTTTGAAAACCATATTAGTTGTTAAGATTCTCAATTAGTTAAATAATTTTCGGTAAAAGCAAATTAAATGAATTTATTAATGTGTATCTTATTGTATAGTATATTTAGATAGCAATTGATGATAATACTAGTAAATTAAATTAATCATCTCTTAATGCCTTAGGAATATAGTAAGGAACAAGAACTCTTTCAAAAAGCATTCCCAAAAGCTTTCTCGGTTCTCATATTTTTCTTTTTCCCTAAATTTTCCTTTTCTTTCACCCTATTTTTCCTCTCCTCTAACCGAATATACTCTCTAAAAAGTTTAGCAAAATCTCATCTACCTATCCTATCGTAATCAACTTCTATTAAAAAATAATTAATCAATTAAATTTAAATTTAACAAAATATATTGATGATATAAAACAAGGTTTATAAGATTTTGAAAACCAAAATAACTATATAAGATTTCGGCAAACTTCTAAGGAGATTTAGAAGATCCACCCAGAAATTAATGTTTACTAGAAAGCTATTTCTACAACCCAGGCACCAACTCCAGAGAGCCGTATGAGGGATGATGGAAAATAAAAAACCTCTCCACAAATAATGGTTTAAATTAGTAATCCTTCGTTCCCTAGACTATTCTTACAGCTGACAGTAATTGCACATAATTCACATCATCCTCTCTATAGGCTTCAGTATAGAAATGAAAAAAGAATATACCCAGTTCACATTTCTTCGGTAAGAACTTCGGTAGTTTACATTTTAAGATTGTTCTCCACTGTAAATGTCTTAAATTTGAAATCAGGGCTGATGAAAAGAGTTCGCTCCTTGCTCATGGTGATTATTAACAGGTGAGCTAACAACCGAAATATCTAGACTGTTTCCCTCTGAAGCAGGGGCAACTTCTCTCACATCCGCTATTCTTGCTTCTGTTGCCTGGATATCACTCCATTCACCATCCGCAATGGGCTGGTGATTCACCTGATCAACTGTCATGTGGACCACACTCTCTCCTGGAACTGGTACCGCTCTAGAAACACTAAGACACGCTTTATCCACATTCTCATCTGACAAGTCTACTTCCTTTGTCAGTGGAACAGAGTTACTGATATTTGAGGACTCTGTTTTCTCCTCAAAAACTTGCTTTGTGTTGATCTGCTGTCTATTAAGAGAAAATAAAATACAGTATCAACAATAATTCCCAATAAGTACAGTATCCCCAACATAACTCCTCTAGAATGTTTACAATGCTGAAATGTACATCTCTTTGATGGGGTAAAGTGACTAAAAAATGCTGGAGTAGCCCACATATTTTCAGGCAATAAACAGTGGAGCTCGTTTACATGTGGGGACTGGTCCCTGCCTCATAATAAAACAGCAAAGTTGCAAGATTATATTCACAGCAAAAGATCTTATGGATCCATTTGGCAATCATCGTTTAAGTTTTATTATAACATGACTATATAAGTATTTATTCAAGGGAGTTTGTGCACCAAATGTTGAAGTAAAGCATGAGTTGCAAGAATCAAAAATGTGTTTAATGAGAGCACAATGAACCCTATAATGGCTAAGAGAGAAATAGAAGCAAAACCTTTGAAGTTGTGCCTGCATCATATTGACATATGCCAGAAGCTCTTCCTTGTCTTTAACAGCAGCTGCCTCTTTCTGAGCAGCTTCCTTTATTCGAGCTTCAGCACCTGCTTCGGCAACCCTTACTTTCTCTTCTCCTCTCACAACAGCTGCTTCCAATATCACTACACGCTCTCTAGCTTTTGCAAGCTCAGAACGCCATAGATTTGCTTCTTGAATAGCTGAGTCTCTCTGCTTAATCAATTGATCTCTTTCTTTACTTAGGGCCATGACTTTTTCTTCATACTCTTTCATCTGCATATATAAGTACAAACCCCAAGTGAAAACAATTACAACAGTTCAAAATGTTATCGAACATAAAAAGATTCTTTTCTTATCAATCAAGGAACACATCTTCCATTGACATCTCAACACTGCATTTCATATTGACATTGCTCTTAAGAAGTAAATTCAAAATAAAGGGGAAGCATATTTAAATTGTGTTTATTATGGCTTTTGAAATCGTTGAATGAGCATTTTTAAAGCAAAACACAATTTTTTTTATCTCGTGTTTCTTTGGCCATACCTTAAGAAGTAATTTTACATTTACAAGGAGCCAAACAACCTTCTAACAAAGTTTTTTCAATCAACAACCAAACAACTAACTACTTTTCATTAAGAACTCCTATTTATAGAACTACTAATAAAAGCTAAAAATGCAAAAAAACCCTACCAGGAACAACTGTATCAAAAGGAGCCTTATCACATATGCTTCGTTGAGGGTTTAATTCTAAATTATGATATATAATAAATTTAGACCACACAACAAACCATTAAGCAGTTATTAGCACCTTCTTCATGGACAACTCCAACTGCTTTGCAGAATCTTTTGTTATGCGCTCAATTTCTGCACAAGCAATTTTCCTTTGTTCATCCATCGTATGAGCTGCAGAAGCTGCAGCCTCAGCAGCTTCAGCCGTCTCAGTTAATTTATCTGCTATATCTCTTATTGTTGAATCACGAGCACGAAGGTCCCGAGCCAAATTCTGTAGTTCCTCATCCTTGACTCTTAGTGTTTCCTGCAAAAAATATTAAGTCATAAAACTGAAGATTAGTAAAAATAAATAAATGGACCTAAGGTTGGCATTAGAAGTTAGCCAGCCATTGTGTAGGTGGTAACATGACAAGCATGGCCAGTATTAGGAGGGTATATTTACATTTAGCAGGTCCAAAACTAGATCAGTATATTGGCACATAGGAAACAGCCCCAGTATAGAAATTTCCTAATCGTGAAGTACAAATATAGTACAGTCAGATGTGATATGCCATGGACAATTGAGCTTTCAGTACCGAGATAGAGAAACTAAAAGAATAAAATCTAAAGAACCTAAGTGGGAGAGGAAGAAGAAAACCTAAATAATTGGACAAGTTTCTTGCAATAAGAACCAGATAGAAAACACAGGACTGCAATTTGTTATAACTAGAATACTAGTAGGTGACATGAATTGCAGGGGACCAGCGTAGAAAAGTATCTTATCTTTTTTCGATGCCAAATTTGTTTCTCCTTCCTAAAATTAATCCCAGCAACTCACCACGTCATGCGATGAATTACTAAAAAAGATCAGGAAATTTTAATCAGAAAAAGCCTTGACAGAAATTTCAACAGTCCAGGGCCACATGCAGAAGTATGGGAATGAAATAAGTTATTTCTAGCCCTAGAAATTAATTATAAGGATGCCCAGGCATCTCCAATTCATTCTTGTAATAGTAATGTGCTTTTGTGGTTTTACAGATGTTAACCACAGAATCCTTTATACTTGACAAAAAGGAAATTAAAACTTGTCCAAAAAGTAACATGCCTGATAATATCACAAGCACCATCAAAGAGTGTCCTTACATCATGGACACAAACTGACTTAATATCAAATGCGGATATGTGTCTCATTGAAATTACTTACTAATGAAAAAGTGCAACAAAATAGCAACCTGTATAAAGCATGTAACATATGAAATTTAAAATTGAATAAGGGACAGAGATTTATAATAACAAATGGAAAATGTAACAAATAATTTTTTGGAAACTGCAGGCAATGTACCCTCATAATGGTTAGATCATCTAGTGGACCATCAGTAACTCTACTTGTCACCATTCCAAGAGCATTTCTCAAGGAGATCTGCATTGCAGCTTCAATTTCTTTAGTGCATTCCTGAGCTGTTGAATTTGCCGCAGCAACCACCGTTGCAACTGTTCCTAATTTTGCAGAACCATTTCCACTTAAGGAGTTTACCGCCTCTTTATGTGCCTTCAGAACCAACTGTGCAGCCCTGATTGTTAAAAGCAACAAAAACAAAGGGAAGGAAGAAGAGAGAATCAACATCAGGAGAACATCAGAGGCAATGTTAATGTATGGGAAAATTTTGGAATAATATGATCCTCTCTGAATAAAACATGATCCACGAAATAAAAATGAGTTAACCAAGTACTAGAGATTTTGATTCCAGTGGGAACAGCTATGATCATGGTACCCTGCGGTGAAGTAGGCATGGGTATCAACGTCTAAGCCCTACAGTAAACATATGATGAGCCCAAACAAGAAATCCTTACAGAGAATTTTCTGAGTGAGATTTGGATGAGATGTTCTACGCCATACAGTGTTCATGTCAGGCATGAAAATACTTATTTACCACTAATCTCTTGGGCAAACTCTTGGACAAAACCTTCTTCTTTCATACTATAACAGTGCCACCCTCCGTCCGGTGGCATCTCATTCCTTCAGAAGTACTTTCTCACCCCGAATATTAAAGTAATCGGCCCACTTCTGTTCCTAAGAGCCCATCATTCTCTTAGGATTGACATTAAGTTATCTAACCTTTTGTATGGATGGCAACTTTATAAGGAATGTAGTTTTTCTCCCTTACCAAAGAATATGACCCCCTTGAGTCTTTTTATAATAAATCAGATATAGTTAAACAAAAAGAGGGATTCTTGCTTTAATCTGTCCCGCCATTGTGCCACATGTGAACAAACAAAACAAAAACAAAAAAAAGAGGGACAAAATCATTAGGAGATATCAATTGAACAGTGGGACTCCCTCTGGAAAACTAATCTATATATCTAAAGTCCAATCTCATAAATGACAAGTGAACCAAAAGTTGAAAGAAAAAAACAAGAATAATACCCAGCAAAGAAGTCTTGAAAAATTTACTTATTATTAGGCTCAGAATGACTCTTTACCAAAAGAAGTTGGAAATCAAATGAGAACTCCAAGTACATCCATATCACCATGGCACCGCATAGTGTGGCAAGGAAAAAATTCCTCTAAATTTAATTCTTTTCAATGAACCTTAATAACCATAATACCAACCAAAAGAGTGAAGGAGGTATACCCCATACTACCTAATCACCGCTGAATCTTTGCTTCATCATTAGTTTAACATGTTGGAATTCTAACATCAATGATAATCATTTTTTTCTTTTAAAAGGCAGTTTGAAATCCATACTATCCATAAATTTCTCAAAAAGTTCATCTTAATCATAGGTCACTGACTGGCAATTAATTTGGCTATATTCTTCTGCAAAACATAAGACTGTGATTGAAAAAATATTAGTCTCTCTTATTTGTGAAGCCTGTATTCCAACAGCCAGCTGTAATGGGAGAAATGAAAAGGCATTGCTCCATTCGAACATGAGAGAAAACTTTTCTCCATAAAACTTAAAAGGCATGACAACCAAACAGAAGATAAGATAATATACTTACTGTAGAGTTGATACCCAAGCTCTAGCTGCACCAGGAGTCTCAGCACAAAGGAAGTAGTCCTTTTTCTGCGGAGTCCCAATATCTAAAAATACAGTTAAGAAAAAAGAAAGCAGACCATTGCCAAATTTAACCATAAAAGGGCAGCATTCAACTGAAACAGAAAGATGCGAATTTAAATATTATTCTCTAGAGGGGATAATATATATATATATTAGATTGATATGGATACAGAAACAACAGCCATCATACTTGGGGAGTCCACTACAGCAAACAAAAAGAGAAAAGAGAGTTAATAGCCATTCTATTTAGTTTCTCAATCAGTCACCAATAGCAGTCAATGTAACCAAACAGACTCAGTTCAAAGACACTAATCTTACTGGAAGTTCACAGGAGACACTGTAATCGTGCTGTTTTCATCAAATATAATTGTTCCTTTGACAGTTGGCTCATTTCTCCTTGTCCTAAATCAAGCAAACAGCCGGTTAAGTTGACAACTAACACATTCCAAAAAAAAAAAAAATGAAAATAACAATAATACAATCAAATTAACTTACTTGTACTCCATTTTCGCAGTTGTTGGGTCCAAGATCACCCACCTTTCGTTCCATTTCCTCAACTATAAAATTACCGTAAATTAGAATCACAATTGCCATGTTGAAGAGATATCATTCAGAAAATTGAAGTGAAGAACATAACCGAACGAAGCGTAATTTCATACAAGTATCATCAAAATGCAGAAATTCATACGTGTCGATGCTCCTATGAACAAATTTAGGGTTTCCGAATTCTGATCTTAGAGATTATATTCAGCTAAAAGTCACAATAATAATAAAACAAAAAAAATCGAAATCAAGAGAAGAGGATTACTGTTTCGGATCGCTTAAGAAGTGGGCCCTGCAACAAGTGGCGACCAGAACCGGAAGCCAGCTGCCGCTTGATCTTCTCTAAGCTGCTCTCTGGATCACCGAGTCGCTGCTCCATCAACAACACAATCATTCAAATAAGTACAAATTAAAAGGGGAGAGATAGATAGAGAGAGAGAGAGAGCTGACCATGGAAGCACCATTAGTGGCGGCCATTGTGGTTGTGGAATGCATATTGATTGATCGATCAAAAGAGAGAAGCGAAGGAAGAAATTATTTCGTTTGGTATGGGTTTTAAGGAGAAGGCTGTTAGGTTTGTTTCATAGACTAGCAGTTGATGATGACCATTGACCACGTCATCTCCTCTACCTTTTATTTATTTTTGTTTATTTTGCGGGTAAAATCTAAAAAGTGCCGCGCACTGTTCTGTTACTCATTTTGGAAAATTCAAATAGGGAAATTTGGGATTTCAATTATTTTATTTTAAATACTGTAATTTTATTAATCATTTTTTTAAACAAAAAAAAATTTACAAACACTATAATCCTACCAACTCCTTAACTTGTTCTATGGATGAGTTTATAGACTTCAATTTAAAGAAAATGATATTAACATATGATCATTCTTATAAATAAAAATATATTATTTTTAGACTATTGTATCTAAATATTTTAAATAATATATATTTTTTTTTTTGCATTTTTGGGATCTATTTATGTTTAGTCACTCATTCAATAAATTTAATATGGTAGTTGATCATACCATTTAATATATTGAATAATGATAATGCATCTCATTTTGTATCATAAGTTTTTTTTTTTTTAGAAACCGAGATGTCTAAGTCAGCTTATATGTACTTCGACTTCAATTATGATATAATCTACGTGTAAGAAGGATCGAATTCACGATCGGATAAGCCTTGCCATTTGGAATTGTGGGTATATTATAAGTTAATAAATATAATAATTATTTCCTTAAATGGTATTGTATGACTTCTATTCGAAGCTAATATATATATATAGCGGAACATATTCAAATTTACTATTTCAAACAAAATTAATATTAACAAATTAGTTTGACTTTCTTCAATAACAATGTTAATATATACATAATATATGATAAATATCTAATCTTCACCGTAGAATTATATATACAATTCTCCATAAACTTGATAATTTATCATTTACGGAATTTATTTATCATAAAAACTGATGTTTTGTTTTACTATTTATTAATTTATTTACAAATATTTTGATAAATACTTTTGTTTATATTTATACATCATCCGATTTAATACAATTTAATTTTGCATCATCGAAAATATGATGGTTACTCGTTGGAGTACAATCACTTCCCTTTCTAATCTTCTCTCTTTTATTTATTCCGGCCCAAAGTTTATATTTAAACTCATT
>JANKKB010028677.1:0-16090 GCA_026225775.1 Bursera palmeri | reverse complement strand
AAAATCTAACAAAACATGTAACTCTATCTTACCATTTCAAGAAGTCAAGCTTATTTATTATAAAAAAAAATTCTTATAATAATAAATTATCATTCGAATACCTACCATCAAAAGTTTTTTTAATCATATTTCCCGATACACATGTTAAGACAACTCAGTTATGATATTGGACCTCACGTACTGCCAGATTTATAGCTGATTCGATCTGAAATTCAATCAATAATCACAGCAGAAGCTGTTAAGTCAATTAGTGACAGTCATGCATGTTTTTATATTCATCCATCAGTAGTGAAGACTTGACATTATAAGTAATGGCGGTTCGTGTAACTTCACATGTCTAGAGCACACAATCTCCCTTTCCATATCTGATCTTATGATATTGTACTTTAATTCCAACAGATCAAGACTTGATATTGTTCTTTCAATTTTATTATTGTAGTTACTTTTTAATTATCCAAACCCCACCTGCAGAGATCATTAGTTCTTCATTGATAATCTATAGATATATTAAAAAATTTGAAGATGTGGGCGCACCCACTGTATGTGACGTGCTTCAAAATTTATTATGTTCTGAAAATTGAGATGATATAAACAGTTAATGTAACTCAGGTAGCTATGCCACATGTTTGTTTCTTCACATATCCATCCAAACTCATAACCTTGCATGAGAGAAAGGCAGCTAGCAAGCTGCCAGCTTCAACTGAAGTAGCAAAGTCAATACCTACTCCATTGAATATTAAGCTACTTGCTTTATGTGTTATCTCAAATTCAATTAAGTAAAATGCATTGGTTAAGGCGGTTTATTAAAATTGAGAGAAACCGAAAGAGAGAAACCGAGAGAGGAAATTTAGAAAGAAAAAAGGAGAAGAAAACAAAGAAATAGGAGAAGGAAAAAGAGAGAAAAGGAGGAGAAAGAAGAGAAAGGAAATAGAAAGGGAAATTTTTATCCGTTATTGTGCAATTTAGTGTGATATCTGATAAATTTTAGAATTTAATAATATGATATTTAGTTTGTCTTGACTCTAATATTGTTTTTGAACATATTGTTATTATTAAAGGCTTAAATATTCAAGTTAAGTCCACACCTATAAGCTTAAGTTTTTAGGAAAGTGGCAAATATAACATAGTATCAGAGCTATAATGACCCAACGGGTCTAGGTTCGAATCCCCTCTGTGTCATTTAATTAAAAAATAAAAAAGTTATTGTTTGACCCACTTGTAAGATCCGCTGAGGAGGCATATGGATAATTTTTATTAGTTAAATATTTATAGAAAAATATTATTTTACCTGTGATGATATTTTGTTGAATATGAATGATTTTAATGGCATTGTGAAGCATGTTTATATAAGCTTTATAGATTTTAGACAAACGACTTTTAGAATTGGCTAAAAAATTATCAGATTTAATGTGATTTAAGAATATGAATTAATGATATTATTAAGTGGAAAATTGATATTATGTTAACTAAGTAAGTGAAAGAGATATTAGACCACCTTACAAAGTATTATTCTCTAGAGATAAGATTTTTCTTTACTCTGTCAGTGTGATGAGCTTTCCATCTGGTATGATAGTTTTCCCCTTCTACTAGTACAATATAGAGATATGGTTCTTTGCATACGTATGACAGATTTACAGTTTTGCTCTGTCCGTGCGAGGTTAGATATTGTCGGATATGACAAATTATCAGATTATTTCCTCGTTCTGCCTGTGCAATGATATTGTTCCACCATGTATGATAATATATCCCTTAGGTACTAGTTTGGTGAGGTTTTCTAGTATAACAGATATTATGTTAAGTCAATTTTTTTATTATTTACTATGGGTATGACATTTTATGGTATGAACAATATGTGTTATAAGACATATAAAGTTTTACTATTTTCATATCAATATTGATATAATATGTTTTATTTTAAAACTGATTTCCAATCACTGAGCTTTAGTGCTCATAACTTTCCTTTTTATTTTTTTCCCTCCAAAGTCGTTACAGGTTCTTGTGCAGCTTTGATCATATTTACAAGGTTAGCCATGTGACGTGCAAAGATTGATGTCATCTTTTGTATTACATGTTTATATGTATAAATTTTATAGTCCATATTTTAGAAGCACGTTGATAGTATAGTATGTCTATAAAATATCAGTGATATATAATGTTGTTTGGATATAATGTTATGGAGGGTTTGAGATCTATTTATTGTTGAATTTGAGTTGCTTTGTGAGAGGGATGAGAAATCCCAATAGTAGTTGAGTTATGGACTTTTAGAAGTGCTTTTGTGAATTAATGCAAGATAGTTAAGTTAGAAAAACAAGGGAAACTTTGCCAATTTTTCACTAAAATTTTCTTTTTAATTTTCCTTAATATCATAACAACATAGTAGAGGCACAATAAGTCAGTAAGTAATAAGACTTGTCCCCTTATCACTTTCATAGGAGCGCAAGGATCTTAAGAATAGTAGTAGCCGGAATGGGTAATGTCAGTTATTGCAAGCATCACAACGAGAAGAAAAAGAAGTTAAAGATCAAATAAGGAACAAGAGGATATCCTTTTTCATGATTCCCTTCAAGTGGTGTCTTGGAGCTTTAACCTCATAGGCTAGCTGCAAATAAAGGGGGAAGGAACTAATGTTCTACAAGTTTGAGCTATAGTTAAAATAATTATAATTAAGCAGCTGTTAAAAGAGAAAGTTTGAATTGCTTTTTGTGTTACAAATAATGTTTTTTAAGCCATGAAAATGCATGATCAACTATTCCAGTTGGTGTAATACTTGTAATCATAAACATGTAAAGCTTAGATAGTTTCAAGTGTCACACTTTGTGCGAAAATGATAATGAATGTTTGCTGCGTACCGGTAAAGTTCTGTATAGAGCAAATATAAGTTCTGAACAAGTCAAACGATCACGCATTCATTAGATTTATATATATTAATTCGTCTAAACTTTTTTAAAATGATAAACGAGTACATTCAGAGAACGAGATGTGAAGAATACTTTTTCATAATGCATACAAATTAGAGAAATTCTAAAAAGATCAAAATGAAGAGGATGATTTGAAAAATGATACATATCAAAAGATATTTTACATATCATAACCATAATATGACAAGTCTTTAATTTTTATTTTTATTTATTTATTTTTGTCGGGTACCAAAGGCTGATAATTCGAAGCAAAAAAGAGCTGAACTATCAAACGTTAAATATCGAAAGCCAACAAGACTTATCAATTTGTGGTGATGATATTTAAACTTTCTGAAAATTGATTATTTTTCAAAAACCTCATCTAATTTTAGTCTTTTTTTAATTACCCTTTTAAATTATCTACCTAAATGTTTCATCTAATCGAATAAACGATAGTCTTTAAAATGGTTGTTAGCATTAATATAAAATGAATATGATATCATTGATATGTTATATGTTTTTGTCAAGCTAACTGAGGTTGCTTAGACAAATCAAAGAAAAAAAGAATTTGCTATTTTTTAAAGGCCCCCCAAAGTTTTAGTTATTTTTTATAATTTTTCAAGGTTTTTCTTTTGTTTTTAGTTTTTATGTGAGGGTTAAAATTAAGAAAGGGTAAAATTAGTCTTTTAGACTTTTGTTAGGGTTTGAGTTAACGGATTTCGTTAATTGATTGATTTTGGATAACTTCAGGGTCTTGTTGATTACTTGAACAAATTTGGTCCACACATGATATAAACCTAAAAAGGTAGTTAGTGATATTATCTCATTAAAATATTAATTTAAAATTAATAAATATAGTGTAAAACATCTCCAATAATGATTATGAAAAATTATCTTAAAATAATATATAAATTAAAATCAAAATTTATTAGAATTTTATTTAACGTAATATTATTTGACAACCTCTCAAGTTTAGTTTAATATCATATAGAATAATACTTTGTCAAATACATGAACCTTCCAAAAGTTTCTTAATTTTTTTAACTAATTAATTTTGTTAGTTCAAACACTAATGGAGAAGGATAAAATAGAAAGTTTATATAAAACAATCACTATTAGGAATACAAACATTAACACCTATAAATCCAATTAATTCATATTAAGTATAAGAATGAACGTGTTAGTTTTAAAAACCTCTAAAACTAAGTCAATCAACCCAAATCTCAGGACTTACAAGAGTGTCAGGTGTAAATTTCTATTTAATTGAAACATAAATTGCCTATAAATTTCAAAGTTGTTACATAAATTTTCAACTATTTAATGATTAAAATTAAATTCAGTATGCATAACTAATATATATGAAAAATAACATAAGAAAACATAATTTTTTACCATTGAAAACATATTGATACAAGTATATTGGTACAATGGTCTAGAACTTATGCAACAATTTACATAAAAATTATAGTTCCATTGATCCTAATTAACTAGCTCTACAATAAATAATTTCTAGTTATTTTTCTTTCTTGACAAAATGAAATCACTCATAATTCACCCCCTAAGTTGCCTATAATTACATGAATTCAGTTACTTGGGGTCGAAGAATTTGATCTTGGCACCAGTTCTGGTCACAACATAGACCCCAGCTGCAATCAGTAACCCACTTAAAGCGATTCCTAGGACACCAAGTCCCCAGTTAAGGCACCAAATAGGGCTATATTTTTTTGGCTTCTTAATCTTAAGCCACATAAAACATGGATAAGCTAATGTCACTGGCAGTCCAAGTCCTCCAACTAGACCAGCCAGGCCTCCTAAGAATGGAATTGCCACGGCCGCAAAGAAGCAAAAGAACCCGAAAACAATCCGGATACTCGACCGGAGCCACCATGAACACGGCTTCTTCCTCCACCTTGTGTAAATTGATTCCATACCATCAAACGCTTGCATGCCATAGATTTGGAATGAGCTAACAGCATTGACTATGACAAACAAGCTTGTTAATCCTAAGACAAATCGCGATGTGTCAGCAGCGTGGAATAAGTACAAGGCTGTTAGCATGCCTCCGTTTGGTGGTATCTGTTAATTAGCAGAAAATAAAGTTCATTTTAGGATTTGAATTGTGCAAAATGAGTCACTAAATATGATAAAATTGAATAAGAAATCTGTTGCATTTTACCAATTGGCCATATGCCCAATAGCCTCCAATTGCAATAGGGTATAAGCACATTGCAACGATTAGATATGCAAACTTGACACCCTTCCACATTGGCACAGTCGAGGGATGCTTCTCACTTGAAGGCATCGTAGCCTGCAGCCAATCAAATTATTATTTAATTCCAAATTGGCATTAATATTTAAATTGGAATTGAATAATTTTTTTTTTAATTTCCAAATAAAACCATTAAAGTGTATACATATCAAAAGACGTCAATTTTTAAGTACAATTTTGTGGAAAAGCCCTCCTTGATCGTTGAGTATTCAACGCAAAAGATGGATGTCACCTAATTCTCTGCCTAAAGTTTGATTAATATATATATTTTTCTGGTTAAAGGTCAACCTTCGTTGCAAGCTCAAATGGTTCAAGGGAAAAAAATAATTAAAGACTGGAAAAAATCCCAACTACCCACTGGTCACCTTGAAATGTCAACACCAAATTTCGTAGTCGATCTTTTAACAAACTTGATAAATAAAATTAATGAAAACTTTTGACTAAAGAAGAAGGAGGAAAAAATTAAAAAAAAAATTCTTATTTTAAATTTTATTATTGAAGATATTGAGAAAAAAGAAAGATGTTTTAAAGAATATAATTAATTAATTTTTTCTTTTCGTGGTGTATTATACTCTAAAATTTACCTGTATCTCAAGTGAAAGATTGTGGCCTCTAAATGCAAAAGCAACGATTCCAATTGCATTTAGAACCGCAGAAATGTTATCTGCTTCTGTTTCTCCACGAACCGTCTTGTATGACACATTAGGCAGCCTACCCTTTTTAACTGAAATCACCCAGATGGCGGTGCAGTAGCCCACAGCAGTGAGGGCACCGATCAGCGACACACCAGCAATAGAGTTCAAGTTAGGCAGCTGAGACAGAACCACTGCAACACCAGTGAAGACCAAGTACCACTCCACGACCGTCAATGGCTGTGAGCATGAGGCACCGCACACAGTTTGGAAGAATATCTTCGACGTTGACCCTCCGATGATGATCAGAGTAAGGCATGTGCCTACTGAGAGGTAAAATATTGGCAGTATGACTATCCACTTCGCTAGCCTGTCACCTGTATCATATAAGCCAATCGATCAAATCAACTGCAAATGTTTTAGCGAGCTAGTAATTCTGTTGCTTGTTTTAGCAAGAAAAGGTTAATTAAGATGATGATCAAGCGTAGGATTATTTTGATTTTTAGTAAGTTTTAAGTTTTCTTGTTTAGTCAAATTTAATTTTAATAACAAAAAATATATTTTAGATTAGTTATAGACTCATAGAAACACAAGTTTGCTTGTCATATCTGACAAAATTTTCAGGTATATGTTACTTAATGATCAAATTATTTAGTCTTGTTAACTCCTCGTATCTGATGATAATGAGATAAGCCTTGGTTAACCCGTGAATTGACTAGACAATTAAAAAGAATTAAGGTTGGACTAAATTTCAAAACATAATATCTAATTTGATTATTTTCTCTGATTTCTGCCATTTTAAAGTTAAAAAAAAAAAAAGGAACTATTGCATACCAAAAGCCGCACGACTAAGTTGAAGGTATCTGCTATAACGCACGCCTTCTTCTACAGATTCATGGAGTTGCACAAGTATGTATAGTGTGTAGAGTTGCCAAATGAATATCAGAGTCAAGCAAATCACACCCCAAGCCCTACAATTAGCCAAATGAACACAAATATAAATTAAAACAGTTAAAGAGAAAGAGAGAGAGAGCTAAGCTATAGCAGGTTAAAGCAGAACATTTACCATCCAAGAATAGGGAAGGCAACGGGGAGCACAAGAGCTTGAATTCCAATTCCAGCACAAAGAGTATGAAAAGCAGCGTAGTACGCATTTCCATTGCGCGACTCTGTTATTGGGAGCCAAGCATCACGAGGGTCAAGCTTTGTCAGCCTAAGGGCCTTCTTGATAGGGCTTCCAAGAGGAGTGATAAAGCGTGGGGTTAGCCTGCCTGGGGTCAGTCTTCCTGGAGTTAGTCTGCCAGGGGTCAGTCTGCTTGGGGTTGAAGCCCTTGGGGTTCCTTTCTTGCTTGCAGGCCCTATGCAATCAGGGGAGCCGAGGAGAGGCGATCGTGATAGAGAAGGGGAGTGAAGCTGCGACGGCGGAGCCGATATCGGGGACCTTGGTGCCACTTTGGCCGGCTTTGGTGTTACAGGATTAGAGCTTGCTTCATGATCTGCTTCACCCATTTTTAACACTCTTTGGAGCTAGCTACCAGCCAGAAATATGTTAGAAATACTAAACATCTGCCTACATATATAGACCTCTCGCATGCAAAATATGAGCTCATATTTGTTTGACATTAAAAGGTTACTTTCAATTCAATGTGATAAATTAAAATATAAGGTCACATCAGGAGGTCACTATAATCTGTTCTACGTTCATAAAAGTTTGCTGTAAGTTTACATTAATTCTACTGATATTCAAACAAATGAGAGAGAATATATTTCAGCAGCCTTTAAGCCAACAACTTATTTTATTTTTTATTTTTGAAAAAAGTATATGTTAATTACAATATTAATTTGTTTAATGGCATATATCGCCAGTCATCAAAAGTTGTCTACAAAAATTTGGTCAGCAGATCTAAAATTGCTTTTAACGTCATTTGCTAGCTTTGATTTGGCTGGAATTATTCCTCAGTAAACCATACGTACATGTGTGTTACACAAGTTTAATTACGAATAAATTGAACCCTTGTAAAGTAAAAAACGAATGAAAAATGGTTAAAGAAGAGACCAAGTAACAAAATAATTTTAATATGCAAGGTGGAGATCATGGAGAATCACATGCAATACAGCGCATGGGACTTGTATTTCTTAAACATGGCACCGAATATTGAAGCGCATCTCATAACTCACACATGGCAAGGTCTTAGATACCTTCGAAATTTGGAAGAAAAAAAGTCTTCTCGTATGCCTAATAATGATTTTAGCAATCGGTGGCTTGGATTTTGATTTTTAACAAATCAATGTGATAGGGTTTAAATGCATCTTATAATAACACACCTTCATAGATTTTGCATTTTTTCACTTTTGGAATCGGTGCTTTGGTTGAGAGAGATGCACAAAAAATATAAATCTAATTATAAACGTTTTTGGCAGGCCCGGAATGTCTAAGGGGGCATTTGATGAGTCTAATGCTTTTAGTTTCATAGTTATCATCTCATTTGGGTTTGGTAAGCAAAAATAGAAAACGTGAAGAGGATAAAAGAAAAGAAGAAGGCGTTGCACATTTCCATGCGCTCGAATTCAAGTCAAAGACAAATAAAAAGACCTCCATGTAGTGCTAAACTAACTTTATCAGTAGTGTCACTCTTCATGTCTTCTTTGTCACATCTAGGGATGTTGAAATAATATGAAGATAGATTTGAGGTAGAGATGAGGATATCTATAAAGAGTGGGAATTGAGATGAGATTCTTCTTCCCACCCAGTAACATCCCTTCACATCGTGTCTTCTCTCCTAAATAAAAAAAATGAATAAAGCAAACCAATCGTAACATAGACTTTTGAATTCAAAAATGAACTACTAAAGTCATATATGATGAGTCCACATCTCTCTTTCTCTTGTTCCCACTAACTACTATGTAAATTGTTTAATCTGCTAATAATTTACACTAGTCATGTTCATCAATAGTTCTTGAGAGTGCATGTGTATATTTATGCATTCGAAAAATTATTTTCATTTCCGTATATTTTTAATGCATTTTAAATTTAAAGGGTGGTCTTAAACCTTAGAAATGTGTGTATTTCAATTTTAAAAATTATTAAAAAAATATAAAAAATTCAATGACAGATTTAACTTAACATAATTTTCAAAGTGATTGATCACTACAACCCTCTCTCGTAATCCTAAAGGGTTGTTAATACATACCAATTTTCCATGCAAGCTTATTCTCTTCAAAATTATCTCCATTAAGTAGTTCTATAATTAAATTAAATTTTTGTTAGAATAATTAGGCATATCCATTAATGGGGTTTTGATGAAAATCATGGACTTATTAGAACCTTCCTATCATGATTGAAGTTAGGAGAGATGTATGTTCCGTAAAGGATTGAAACAAATCTCAGAGATTAGCCATGCATAATTTATCCACTACTTGTTTTTATTAATGTTGTAAAATAATCATTTGTGAACAAAAAGCATCCTATGAGTTAAAAAAGATATTCTATTATGAAAATGAAATGAAAGTGGACTTTCAGATTTCGTAAGTGATTTTATGTAATAAAATGATTCAAGTACATTCTTCAGAGAATGATTCGATCGTTTTCGTTGCATCTGTGTCTGTATCAGTAAATGTTTTATAATTTTTCTTCGTTTACCACTTAATAAATGCAAAAAATGTGTTGCACCAAAGTCTCTTTATACATATTAATTGGTGGGTATCTTTAGTTCTTTTTAGTAAAGCATCTCCTTTTAAGAAAAGTTAGTCTTTGTTCGAGAATTTAAAGAACTATGAAATCAATTAGACTAATTAATTAAAATCATAATCAATCTTCTATCAATTAAAGACTTCATCAATATTATGTAATCTTGGATATAATTTCTTCCAACTTTGTTATATAGGTGGTTTTAAACATATGTTAAGATCTTGAAAAGAGTATATTTTCATAATCGCTTGAATCAAAATTGAGATTTCTGTTTGCCGGCCGGCCAGCTTGCTTTGATCCAATGAAAAATTGACCATATATATAAGCATCCTGATGAGCCACCATTTTTAGTTTTAATTTCTGATAAAGCAAATTCAAGTGGGTACTTTAGATAGGGGTACTTGATGRTTTTTTTTTTCCTCTGTATATTCTACATTACTAACAAGGTAAGGGTTTGATAGATTTTACTTGAGATTTATTTAGAAATATTTTTTATGTAACTTCTAATATGAATTAACTATGACAGGGTCAATTCCGTAATAATAAACAAATTAATAGATTGATTTATGATAACAATGTGATCAATATAGATAAGAAATTGTGTTGTCGGCAAGCACTCAATTAATTAATTTATCTTTTGTCGGTCCAAGAAAGCAATTTGAGGATGGCAAAAGTCTTCCCACATTTAATTCTGTGCAATATTTTTAGTTCTTTTCCAATTGTAGCCTACAAAAGCTTTAAGGCACTTTACAGCTGCAAAAGTCAATTATATGTTGTTAAGAGGATTTTTTTTTTATTTCTTAATTTTGTTTAAGGTGGTTTTAACTTAAGGGTATATACTAAAACCTTTAAAAAAAAATTCTCATGATTATAATCACTATTTTATAATAAAAAATATATTTTTTATTATAAAAATTATAAAATATTAAAAAATAATTGATTTTTAGTATAATTTTTAAGACAGAGTAATGATTATAATCATGAAAATACATTTAATTTTAGTTATGTTAAGAGAGGATTAACATTTCATGGGTTAACTTTAGTAGTACACTTTATGCATGCATGTGCGAATGTCAGCAAGAGAGGTCAACAAAGGCTAGTGCTTACGAGGGGAACAAACAAAAAGAAGGCTGTTGAAGTGTGAAAGATGAATTATTGTATCAATTTCACTTGGTTTAGGAGACTGCCAAAAGAAATTTTGTGGGACAAGAGAAAGATTTTAATATGAAAAGAAAATGCTCAACAAACACTCAATCTTTTCCCCAATGATTTCTAGAATATTTTTAGTCCATCTTTTACTCACTTTTCAATTAATATAAATTTTTTATCATAGGGTTATATTAACACATTTTAATCATGGTAAAAATATTATTAAAACATCATTTAAACCCTTTTTATTATTATTTTTTTTTTTTGGGTTTGTTCAGAGAATGATTATTGTTGTTCTTCATATATAAAATCGGAAATATTAATTCATTAATTGGAAGTATTTCATAGTCAACAACCAAGAATGAAGAAATAAATTATCTCGAAGAGTAGAGTTTTATAAAATCCATTAAACTGCTAATATATGAATGTGGATCATCTTCTACAAAATTTTTGTTTGATCAAGGGATGATCAACTCAACAACTACAGACCAGTAATTGATGGCTTGTGATCTGTCCATGATGGAATAAATGAGACAATGAGCACGCATTGCTAGCTATAGACATAAGAAAAGCTTCCTCCATACTTCTATCAGCACAGCTTTGGATCAAAGAGACCGCATAGTCCATGAAGGCTGCATCACATGGTAATGTGATAGGCCCATCGCTTGGCAGGCCGAACTCTTCCTCAGACATCTTCAAGAGTTCTTGAAAGATGTGATTGTTAAGGTATGATATGGGGAACACAAACCGCCTTTTATCAGTTGTGTACGCAACAAAATGGCCCTTATCTGCATGTTTCTTGAATCCTGGCAATGAAATTCTTTTCCTTCTGAGGGCAGCTATTCTCTGCCACTTCCTTGCAAGCTTGATGAGTTTCTTGGCCCTGATCATTTTGTGTAGAGTTTGCTAATAAGAGAAAAAGATGAGAAGATTAATTTAGCACTTGAAAGTCTGAAATGGAATGGTTGAGTTGAGTTGCGAAGGCACTACAAATGCAATGGCTTATATTACAAGGCTATAGAATTTATGGGTTCCTTGTGTAAGGATTCTTGGGTGCATAAGCATGTGGTAATTGAAAGAGCAGGTTGGCAAGTGTGGCATGTTTAGGACTGTTTAGGGAATCAAAAATTTTCTGGCAAGTAGTTTAGGGGTGTTCCTGGTCCCAATTGGTTCAATAATATTTATTGCTCATGTCCTTCAGGACCACAAAACAAAGACAAGCTCTGATCAAACTTGCAAAATCGATCTTCCCTATCCATAACTCTTCTATAAACATCAATGAAGAACTAGTTTTGCAATTTGGTAAGGGAAAATGATTTATCAGATCTAGCTAGCATGTGGAAGACACATACAGCATATCGGCCCCGACATGTTCTGGTTGCACTACCAAACAAGAGATGCATATTTGTGGTTCAAACAAACCAGCTTAATTGGAGCTATAAGAGTTCACCTTAAGCAAGTCACCACTTGGAAAACAATATCTGCAGTATATGTAATCCATTTTGAGTCACACAAAATTCAATTTGTATTGCTATGTCTCCCAACAAATTAGAATTCAGAGTCTGCAGGGCCCAAGGGATTGTTGGCCACAGAAGTCTAGGTGATAGTTTGAGGCATTTCGTAGAATGTTACATCAACTAGATGGAATAAAATTTCTTGTTCCAAGCATAGAAATGCTCCTTTATGTACTGTAGCTTTCGGATTCGCTAGTTGCCAATTGAAGGTTCTCAATTTCATTTATAGGAGGTAGTTTACAAAGGGTATGCTCATTAATCTTTCGGGACATTGACATTTACATTCACATGTTCTGTTTATTGACCTGTTCTCTGGTACTCAATAGTTGGTGATAGATTGGACACATTCGGACTAGGTATTTTCTCCAATGTTCATAGAAACTAGGTGAACATTCCATCGATGAATTGATCGGACCCAGTATGCTCTCAAATCCCTTTCAAATTGAATTGATATTCTTCAGCTATATTCCAATTTTGATTTGTTGATTTTCTAGCAGAACCTAACATCATTGCTTGGAGGTACCTAATTCCGAAACACCATCACATGGTTTTGCGT
The DNA here is from genome assembly GCA_026225775.1 of Bursera palmeri. Lineage (NCBI taxonomy): Eukaryota > Viridiplantae > Streptophyta > Magnoliopsida > Sapindales > Burseraceae > Bursera > Bursera palmeri. The sequence continues at coordinate 3,385 of JANKKB010028677.1, read as the reverse complement.
CCAATGTGATTAACATAGGATAGCAACAAGTGATGCCATTGCAGTATATAACTAGCAGATCTCTGATTATTTCACTACGGCAAACAATACGATTGGTAGTTTGTTGTAACAATCCAAATTTGGTTTCTTTTCTTGAAATATTCTTCAGTTCACACCATGCTAAGCACCAAGAAGCTGATCAAAATGACAACAAAGTGGCGCAAGGCAGCTGCAGAAGGAAGGAAAAGAATGATCCTGTTGCAAAAGGCAAATAGTAACATGAATTCAAACAGTTGTAACAACACTTCAACAGTGGCTAACAAGGGTCATTTTGTTATTTACACAACTGATAGCAGGCGCTTTATGATTCCTCTTTCATATCTCAACAATGACATCTTCAAAGAACTCTTGAAAATGTCTGAGGAGGAGTTTGGGTTGCCAAGGGATGGTCCCATTACGTTGCCATGTGATTCCTTCTTCCTGGAGCACATGGTGTCACTGATACGACGAGGCCTCGCCAAGGATCAAGACAAAGCTAAGCTTCTCTCAGTAGTTACTGCTTGCTGCTCATTGTCATCCTCTGTACATCAAGGAATAAGGAATCGAAATTCACTCGTTTGTAACTAACAAATATGTATACTACTGATCAATATTGCATCTGATAGATTATTGAACAGAAGATTTTGCTAATTGGGAGAATTTATTTAAAAATTTCTATATGTTCTTGGTATTTTCTCTTTATGGGTAATTTTTCTTCTTTCATGTAGATTTGTCTTCCGTGATTTAGATTCATAACTAGAAATTTATGTAAGAGGGTAAACATATTATAAGATCAGTTTATAACTTAAAAAAATAGTTATATTTTAAAATTTATATTAACAGATAATAGTTTGTACTTTGTAACGCTTAAGAAAACATTCAAACATAGCATAAAAATGTCATGATGAATAAGACGGGGTGAGTTTCAGTTCAGAATTCTGTATCACCTAGTTAGTGAAGGTCACTCGGCTACATGTATAAAGACATTCCTTCCATTAGAGTGGCCTTTCTAAAAAATCTAGAAATAAAATAATGAAAACTCATAATACCTAATTTTAAGTAAGGTAATTTTTATTTAATATCTTTCAGTGGCAAATTAATTGTTTTATTATGATTATCTTTTAAAACTAACTCAGTTTAAAAAAAAAAATTTACTGAAAATTATTGTTATTGGTATTAATGAAAGGTACATCAATGACCCTTTCAATTCTCCCATGTGAGATGTTGCGAAAGGAAGCCACAATCGCATTCATTACAGCTAGCCTTTCTGTTCTTAATGACTCATACCCACGTATCCAAAAGGCTCTTAGTTTCAGGAAAGGAGAAGATATTGTACATAATGACTAGTTTACTTCTGTCTCATTATCTACCAGGGGGGTTGAGCATGTGGTGTCTGTTTGATGTTAAAATATTTTCCATCAGAATATCTCTGTCAAGTGCTTCCCCAGTATACATTACTTTGGTTAGAATTTTAGCTGGAGATAGCTACTTCGCAAAAATGCTTTTGCAGATTAATAAAAAATATTAAATAATAATTTGGAAGATTGTCATTTAAAATGAGTATCTTACCGAATAACATAGAGGTATTAAACTTTCTTAAAATTATGAGTTAAAAATGACAACATCAAGGAGTAACTTCAAGGTATAAACTTTTCTAAGATTGTGATGTTAAAAAAAAAAAAATCAAAATGGTGTAACATTTACGGATTGGGTTCATCCAATAACTTTTATTGTTAAAAAGGGCTATTTACACTATGTTTATGAGTATGTGAAATATATGCGTGACGAAGTTTTAAAGAAACTGGCAACAGGAAATTTATCAATCACCAAAAGTATACTAGTTCATCCTGGAAAGGAAACAGGTAGTATTCTGAGGACTCTATATTCATTCACTAAATGGATTAACTATGTACAACATTGAATTACAAAAGCTAAAACTATATATGGTTTGCTTTAGAAGCTGCAAACTAGTGATTGTTGATTAGTTTGCTGTTGATGATGGAGAAATGATTGAGATGGTAAACATTGACCAGTAGTTAAGGTCATGAGCAATGCCTTCTCCACATCTTTTGCTGCGCGCCTTTGAATCAAAGAGATTGCATACTCCATTAAAGCTGCATCACATGGTAATGTGATAGGCCCGCTGCTTGGCAGTCCAAACTCATCTTCTGCCATCAGAAAGAGCTCTCTAATGACATCGTTTTTAAGACATTTTAATGGGATCACAAAGCGCCTCTGATCAGCAGTGTACACAACGAAATGACCCTTCTCAGCCATTGAAGATATGCTGCAACTCTCAGCTTCAACAATCCCTCTGGTTCTTGGCAAGCAGATTCTTTTCCGCTTTCTAGCGGCCAGCTTTTGCCACTTCTTTGCCATTTTGATTAGCTTCTTTGCACTGATCATGTTGTTTTCTGGTTACTAGAGAAAATTTTTAAACACTGAAATGCTGTGGTTGCTGGATGGGAAGTCTATTGAATTGGGTTGGCTATATAGTCATCACAAGGCTAGAGACGGTGCCATTAATGTTGCTACCCTTGTGCAGGGACTTAAGGGGGGCAAAGCCATCTGATAGGTGGGTAAGAGTTGCTATTTTGGTAGCTGGCCATCCATGATTTGATACATCAAGGTGAAGCCTTGCACGGACCGGTTTCACATTCTTGCTGCTTGGTGGTTCGATGACACGCTGGGCCAGAGCTACGAGTGGCTCCAAATCACAGACATTTTTAATCTCAGAAATGAAGATTTTCTTTCTAAGTAACAAGAATATATGCATATGCATGGATATGACGTCTAAAATCTAAATTATTCGATTTAGTTTCAATAAAAGAATTCACTTCGTTTAGCATTTTTGTGGCGTAACCATGAGACGGGGACAAAACAAACCATGTGCGAATTGTCTTAGGAGATTACTTTTGTGGCTCGCAATAGCCTTGTTTTTTATTTCTTTTAAGAAATCTATTTTTTCTAGTAAGTAGTTTTTGTTTGTTTCTCAGATGATATCCAACATCCCGATTTGTTCCATATTATTTTAGGAGCAAGGTTGGAAGGGCTAAAGATGAACCATAGCTGTCACGGATTACGCGGAAACTGTGGCAGCCAATACCATATAGATCTCTTTAAACGAAAGCATAATTTAATTGATTGCAGTTAAATATCAACAGTTTTAAGCAAAATGTGCTTATCTTCCACTTAAGTATGGTCATAGATTCTTTTTATGCTTGCCCTGTTGAATTACTTCGCTCTGATACCAAATTGTTGAATTACTTCGCTCTGATACTAAATTGTAACAATTTGGTATCAGAGCGAAGTAATTCAACAATTTGGTATCAGAGCGAAGTAATTCAACAATTTGGTATCAGAGCCA
>JANKKB010028676.1:0-15761 GCA_026225775.1 Bursera palmeri | reverse complement strand
GAGAAGAAAGAGAAGCAATAGAAGATGTGCGGGTGGGGGGTATGAGGAGAGAGATGGTGTAAAACAAAGAAGGGTAGAAATGGTTTTTCACAATTTTATAAAACTCTGTTTTAACGTCAGTCAAAAAATTGAGGGATAACTGTTAGTTTTTTAAAAGGCTGGGGTCAAGTGTTTTCGTGAAATCTAGTTGGGGGGTTAGAGTAAATTCCCCCTTTCCAAAATCCTATAAAGTTATTTACCTATTATACCTATCTTCTCTCTTTCATAACTAAATCTAATTCTTAATCTCTATAGTTATAGGTCTATATAGAGATTTCATATTTTTAATAGGAGTCTAATAGGAATTAGTACTCCTATTAATTCAATAATTCTATTTTCATATTCTTCTATTCTCATAAAAATTAGTTAGAACTAAAAAAAAATAGAATCATAAATAGAAGCAAATCACAAAACTTAATCCCAAAAAAAATCAGACCAGAGCTACAGATCTCTTACTCAATTTCTTCAGACAAGAATTCAAGTCACCCGCAAACGGCTTTGTAAAGTTTGCAGTTGCCATTATCAGGCCTTTGTTAACCTTCCAGCGACTATTACCTAATCCATGACTCATATTAGAATCAGTTCTGCGTGGTAACGTGTTTTGGCTTACACGCTCTGCTGCCTCTCAAAAACACATCCAGAATTGCAAGGCAAATGAAACTGAATAATTTTGATATTCAAAATTTGGTCACCAGTAAAAGGACCACAAGCTTCACTTAGTTTTCTGATAGCATATATATTACTGTAATGAAACCTAATCAAATTACAAATTCGTTGATCCGTATTTCCAAATATATATATATATATATATATATACATACACCACAAAACCATGTGATGTTTTCATCTGGTGCCTATAAAGATTCCAAGTCATCAATCAGTTCTCAAAACCGAAAAATAAAGAGAAAGAAGGAGAATATACGATTGAAAGAATCCATTCAATCAAAGAAAGCCTAGAGTGAAAGTGTGGATTATCGTGTGAATTGTGATCTTTGCATTGCATTTGCAGCTCAGGAACCTCTTAGAGCACAAGCTGCCCCTTTTTTAGTAGTGTTTTCTCATCTTGATATTGATAGCTTGTCAGGACTAGAAGAGCCAGCAAACTAAAGCCAGTTTGGTATGAATAAGATTGATCAAATGGCGTATATGGGTACTTCTGACTCAGTATCCAAGTGACGCCATGAGTCCGTTCTATTCTTTTCTCTCTTCTTCACTTTCCGAATCCGCTTGGACTTGAATATGTAATAAATCAAGGCAAGAAGAACTCCTGTCATTATAATTCCCCCTACGCAAGTAACAAGAATGGCAGCCCACAAGTTACGCCGACCAAGCACTATAAATGATGCAGACATAAACGCCACCGTTGTGCACACAGAAGCTAACCACATCAACTTATTGATCACCTTCACAACCCGCCTCTCTGACTTCAACTCTCCCCTTACAATCGTGATTTGTACCACCACAACAGCTAATGAAGTGAAAAGTGCTATGGCATTAAAGATGAAGAAGATCTTAAATGATGGGCCGTCTACCGTCATGGCCAATCCATCATCATCACCACCACCGGGAATTGTAAAAATGGCGGCAAATGCAACTGTTGCGAAAAGCACAGCCACCACTGTGACTGAGTTAGCTGTGTTATAAACTCCTAACTTGTGGAGCCTACGGAGATCCTGGGCAATTCCAGTCACATTCTTGTTGGTTTTGCGGGTTTGTTCCAGCTGTGAATAGACATCTTTCTTGATTTCTGTTACGGTTTTCCGAATCTCATCCCGAGGCTGGTTCAGTTGATTTGCTCTGAGGCCACCATAACGAGCTAAACAGTCCTTTATTTCAGCAGTTTCTTCAGAAAGTGGGAGTCCTTCAACTATATCAACGGCTGTTCTTCGATCTCTAGTTAGTATGTTCACGTCAGTGTCTGGAAGGAATACCAACTCATTCACTATCTGCAAAAGATAGCTAGCATAGTTACGTTTTATATTGCTGCAATGATAACATTAAGCTCAAATTGATGCGTAAACCACATTCGTAAACTATTAAGAAAAGAAGATTGATAATATAGAAGAAATTGACCCCTCAAAGAATCATTTTCATGGCTCTATAATGCATGCATTTCAGGTAAAAACTACTGACACTTCATGCAAATAACAGGAGCTACATTAGGAAGATGGTCTATAATGTAGCTAAGTACAAAGCACAAGCTCAAACCATTGTTAGAAATAATCTCAGGCCAGCAGAGTAATTAATACCTCTGCACGCTTTTTCCTGGCAGCTATATGTAATGCTGTATTACCGAACTTGTCCGGAAGCATCACAACGGCCGAATCTGTCTTGAGAAGCAACCTGACCACTTCACAGCTAACACCTTTTACAGCCATATGCAATGCAGTCTGTCCTTTCTTATCAGCTCTTCTTGCTAGATTTGGATCCTTGTCAAGCAATGCTTTTACAATATCAACATGTCCCTGTCGAGCAGCTAAATGTAATGCATTCTTCCCGTTGGATCTAGGTACCTCTATCAAGCTAGGATCTTTGGAGAGCAACACATTAACTACTGCTGTATGTCCTTTGGTGGCTGCAGATGTAAGTGGGGTTGAATTTGATTGGCCAACTGTTTTGCTCAGCGATGGGTCGTGTTCCAACAGCACTTGGACAATGGCTGCATAGAGATTGTTATTGAATTGAGGTGGCCGAGTTTAAAAGCACACTTTCTGCTTCCGAACATAAATGTAAGCAGCCAGAACGTATGCAAGGATTAACAAGAAGCACTCAATTCTAAATAACACTAATGTGTTGAGGGGGATGAGTCCTTAGGTACGTACAATTTTGCATTTTTGTAATTATAGTAACCAAATTGTGGAAGAGTAGTAACTTTAGAATGAATCTTATTATTCACCCCGAACAGAATTGGATGCTTAGACGAGAGTTTAACGTTGTCAAGTGAGAATACCACAATCATTACCTTGATGGCCTTGACTGGCAGCAATATGCAATGGGTCAAGTCCGGAATGGTTCTTCAATAAAATGGCCTCCCCAGTTGTGTACTGCAATAACTCCTGCAACACATCTAAATGCCCCTTCTCCGCTGCAATAAACAATGCCGTCTCTCCCAACTCATTCACCTCATTCACGATAGCTTCTCTTATCTCCGCCACCTTATTGACACAAATATAACCACTCAAAATCAGGATTAATTTAAGAATCTCTACTAATTGAAATATTAAATTACAATACTTCTCTTGACAGGTTTATGACTATCCATATTGGAGAGACTAGTTTCAAACTTACCTGAGCATCGAAATCAGCCCCACTTTGCGTCCCCGTCATTTGCTCATCAATGGCATTCAAAATTTGCTTAACCGCCATCAAATCTCCGCGCTGTGCAGCCAAATGCAACTCGGTGTCATTGTGGCGGCCTGTGACCTGCCTCACATACTTCTTCCTTTGATCAAATCGCTTTCCGGAGTTGGACAAAACAAGAGACTTGCTTGAATTATTGGATACCACCAGAGATTTACTTGAATTGGATAACAAAGATTTACTTGAATTTGATACCAACAATGCCTTGCCAGAATTAGATATGACAAGGGTTGGTCTTGGCGTTGATGATGGAGATTGTGAACATGACACATCTGAGGAAGCTCGGCGAATAGCCGGTATAGCAACTCCCCTCTCCAGATCCCTCTCATCACCTTTTCATTCATCATGCATCTCGATCACGATTATACACCATTATAAAAATTATCATATCTCAGATTAATACATAATTATTGTAAATCTTACATTCAATATTACAATTGTCATTTTTTATGTTACAAATTATAATCAAGCACAGAAGATTCTACAATAAGACTAGAAAGTTTACATAACAAAGCAATAAGAATGATGAAAAGAAAATTATATGTACCTTCTTCGATCTCCCCCGCCATTTGGGGGTGTTCAAAATTGGTTGTGTTGGTGGGTTTTCATGTTAGAACTTGAAGGTGGCCTAGCTTGGTTGAGAGAACTGAAAAAGGAATAAGGAAAATTTCTATGGTAACGCCGCCGGACGGGACATTCAGTTGGCCACCGGGGCCACCGGGGTCGATTTCACCGGTTTCTTTATTAGTAATAATTTGAAAGGTCGTTAATTTAGGTTTGGAATGTTCCGTTATTTGCCACGTCAGCTTCTCATAAAGGGTCTGTTTCAATTGTTCTTGCGAAAATGATTAATTAATTTGATACGCAATAAGAAATCAATTTTAATTATTTACTTATAATAGATTTTTGACTTAGTAATTAGTATTAAGTTAGACGTATAGAATTAGGAGGGAAGCAGAATTTGTTAGAATAGAAATATTTCCATTTTTTCTCTAAGAATCTCCAATTTAATTTTGATCTTATAATATTATTAAAATTATTTTTTTTTCTTAGAGTAGGTATTGATCTATTTTTGTTGTTTCTAATAACAATTTCCTAAATCAATAACTGCAATTTTGATTTTAATTAGGAATGGATTTACGCTTTTTTTTTTTCTTATTGTAGGCATACTTAAAAATTATTTTTAAATATAGCGAACAAATTTAAATACATTCTTAAAAAATAAAAAATAAAAAAAAAACTAATTTTACTCTCTAGAAAACTATTAAATTCTTAGAAAGAAAGAATTCCCCGGAACAAAGCTAAGAATCAACCGGAAGTACGGTTAAAAAAAATCTAAAAAAGTCTTAATTTAATTAACCCCAAAGTAAATGTCGGCAGCGACTCTTTAACGCTTAAGTGAAGAAACGCTCAAATCCTGGTCGTTTTGGCACAATTATTTGAGACACACAGGCAATTAGTCGATCAGTTTCAGAGTTTCAGTTCGGTTTCTAAACATTAATAATCTGAGACTCGGAGAAACGTCTCGCTCATTGAATGGGAAACTCCAACGCCCACGGTCATCATCGCAAGAGCCGTTACGGAGCGAGCGGTTCTTTCCCGGGTAAAACGGCTACTCCTCCACCCTTTATATACGGTCCATCTGATCAGCATCCTCATCACGACCCTGCGCAAATCCCCGCCTCAACCCAGACCCAGATGACGATGTCCTTGCCTTACACTCACGTCGACTCCAGCTTACGTGCTCTCGCTGCTCAAGCCGAAGGGTTCGGTCGCTTTGCCATTGGGGGGCTCCATGGTCCCCTCTATCACGTCACCACTCTAGCGGGTAATTTGAAGTTAATGTCTGCTTACATAGTCTTGCCGGATTCTTTTGAACCATGCAAGCAGGTTCTTTTGTTTGTGTATATGGACATTGTGAATAATCATTTGAAATAATTTAAGTATTTTGATTATGATTGTCTAAAGATTTGAAAGCTAACTGTGTTGTTAGTTTTGGAGTTTTGAATATCAATAATTCATCGTTGCTATGCAAATTTGATGAGAATCTGTTGATGGGGCTCTAACATAAAGATTAGGTTGATTTGGGGGTTTAAAATAGCTGCATTAGTTCACAGATCATTCAAGTTTTGATAGAATGGTTGGCATGTATTTATATTGAGCTCACACACTTGTATTTGGGAAGAAGCGTAATCTTACTGTATTGTGAAAATTCTGTTAGCTTTTGGACTTCAGTGAACCAGTGATGATGTGTATACTCAAGGAGGACTCCTTGGATTACGTGGGGAAAAACTTTAGGCTAACTTAGTGAGTTTGGGCATCATTTGTAGCTATGGTAACTACAACCTGCTCTTAATTGGCTTGCTAATGGTAATCTGTAGTTTGTTTTGCCAAGCCATGTATTGAGTTTCTGAAATTAACATTTGATGATGTTTTGCTTCTCATTGGCCTCATGCAGCCTCCTTCTTCACAGATAGTGTAGTGGCCTATGATATTAACTAACTCTTTACTTGTTACTTATTATAAGGGTTTTTTTTTGGACATCGTAGATGATGGGCCAGGATCACTTCGAGAAGCATGCCGTAGAAAAGAACCGCTTTGGATTGTATTTGAATTGTCAGGCACCATTAATCTTTCATCTCACTTGAGTGTCTCATCTTATAAAACCGTAGATGGCCGAGGCCAAAGGATAAAACTTACTGGAAAAGGTTTGAGACTGAAGGAATGCGAACATGTTATTATATGCAATCTAGAATTTGAAGGTGGTAGAGGACCTGATGTTGATGCCATTCAGATAAAACCTAACTCAAGACATATATGGATAGACCGTTGTAGCCTCCGTGATTATGATGATGGGCTGATAGATATAACCCGAGAAAGCACGGATATTACAGTTTCTAGGTGGGTCAAGTTGTTCTGGAAAATTACTTTCTTTTTGTGGGAATAAAGATAGTATTTTGATATCTTTAGGCATTTTCTTCAGGTGTCACTTTTCACAACATGACAAGACAATGCTCATTGGAGCAGACCCCTCTCATCATGGTGATAGATGCATTAGAGTGACCATTCACCATTGTTTTTTTGATGGGACTCGACAACGACATCCACGTGTTAGATTTGGGAAAGTACATTTGTACAATAATTACACCAGAAACTGGGGAATTTATGCTGTTTGTGCCAGTGTAGAATCACAGGTGACAATTTTCCATTTGAAATGCTTTTTATGGTCTGGAATTTTTTAATTTTGAAGGAATTAGCTCTTCCATAGTTTGTCCCCCAATATATTTTTTTCATTTTAACTTTTAAATTTTGATATCAGATATACTCCCAATGTAATATATATGAAGCAGGACAGAAGAAGATGGCTTTCAAGTATCTTTCAGAAAAGGTAAAATTTATGTATTCATTTTTCTCCCAGTGCATGTCTGATGTTAATCAAATAGAATTTTGTGGCTTCAACCATATCTGGGCTGAAAATGCTGATGCAATACAGATAAGTAAAATGGTTCTGCAGTAAAATGTGGTCGGAATTTAGTTTAGTTGAAGTGTGTCCTCTGAAGGTTCCTTTTATATATTGATGGATAAACCCTTTATTTCTGTTTAAAGTCTGAGAACTTACTATATAAAAAATTAAAAAATAATGAAAAATAAAAGAGAAAGAGTGGCCTAGAGCTCATTAATTGACTGGGAAATCAAATATCTAAAGCAATAGCACCCTGTTGACTGCCTGATTGTTGCAGCTTGTAATACTTATCAACCTAGGAGGAAGAAGTAAAATAAGATGATTGATGCCACCTCTTCTTGTGGAGATATAGAATCAAGATGGCCTTTCTGCGCATAGTCAACTTGATGACAACTTTGTGGCTGCAGTACCTTTCTAGAATAGTGATGAAAGATACTCCAGATCCTGATGACAAAGTTGCCACACGTTTTTGGGAGTTCAAAGCTATATTCTTCTCTAAACTTTCCCAAATATAACTTTAGCTTCTTAGAATATTACCTTCTTAATGCTTTTTTATTTTGTGATTTCTGAATGCTTGAAGTATAATAATTCAGATAGATAAAAGAAACTGTTCAGGATCTATGGATTTTTGAGATATTAACTATGAGTGACAATGCCAGAGTCAGTTATCTGGTGTGATGTTTGGAGCATTGTTGATTTTATCTGAGGTTGTAGGTGTGATTGAAGCTTCCTCCTCATAGATCCCATCAACCTGACTTTGGCATGGACTGGTATTTTTTGATTGAATCTAATGAATATTTTGATTTGTACTAACTGGCAATTCATTTGTGTCATAAACTCTGCCTTAATAATATCTTGGTTGTTATCTGCTTTGTCCCACTGGAAAATTGTCAATATGATTCTCTGCTAGTATTGAATATCCAACTCATAACATTGATAGACTATTTGATTAATGAAGAAAAAGCTCTTGGTACCTGTACCTTCCGAGTTCTATTATTATTTAAGCTTTACAATTTTACTGAAAATACTGGGATATTACTCATGATGGATATATAAACATAATATTTGGCTCTAGTATGTTTGGATAGTGGAATTAATTTGGTAGCTGTTTTGTTGGTACCATAGGCAGCTGACAAGGAGGAGGCAACTACTGGCTGCATAAGGTCTGAAGGGGATTTGTTCATTGCTGGAACTCAAGCAGGGTTGATGACTGGGATTTGTGAACACGGCATGTTTCACCCTAGTGAATACTACCCAGTTTGGACAGTGGAAGCTCGTACAGATGCTCTTAAACAGGTTCTTCATAATTGTACGGGATGGCAGAATATCCAACGGCCAGCGGATCAAGCGGTAGCCCCTCAGTAGCTTTATCAGAAGAATTTATAATACAATCCTACTTATGTGCTTTCGTTTAATATCATTTTTTATGCTGGGATTTTCTGCTTTGCTCTATATTGCCTTTTTCATTTGTCATGTAAATGTGTTTACCGTGTGTATATGCTGGCACTTTAAATTTCTAATGATAATAAGGTTGAAATACTTGGTGAACCTACTTTTGTCCCCGGTCACGCACAATGTATTTGTTGACATTGGTAGATTCAGAAACTGATTTGTATTGGTGGTGTTGTTTCAAGTCCTATATAGGTTAGCTAATGGTCTTTACGGTAATATTTGGTCATCTGGAGATGAGACTATTACTCTTAGTTTGTTTTTCTTGTTAGGGCCTCTTTTTGTTTTTTCATCTTAATACTGAGTTTGATTGATTCTCAACTTTTATTTGAATGAGAAAATGTCCTAATATAATACTTAATAAGATATGTATATTAAATTACTAGTCTTCAAATATTATTAGTAAGAAAAACAAATAATTTAAGATTTTAAAAAATATATATATAAAATTCAAATATTTCTTGATCTCTTAGTTAATAATATGGTTTTTGATCATATAGATGGTTTTAATTTTATTTTATAAATATTATTATTGTCTTTAATTCATGCGTTGGAGATGGACTTGCGTAATGGGAGGTTTTACTTGTCAATGTCAGAATAATAATTTGATGGATGTGTTATGGGCCACTACCATGTGAGATGCATTTTTAATTCAAGTTTCGCTATTAATTCTGTCTTTATCTTTGAATTTTGCTATGAAGAACCCACCCCCCACCAACCACCTCTGGGTATACCCAAGAGTTTTTTGAGTGACGGAAGACCTCCCCTCAACTCTCTGCTGTAGCCTTAGGTTAACTTAGTGAAATTCCTAAAATATCCTTTTCATAAATTTAGAAAATATCATTCAGAATTTATATTATGGTTCTTAATGGAAATGTCCAAGTGTTGAGGTATATTATTGAAATTAATCAGAAGAATGCTATGCCCATGGGTGAATGAAATACAACTAAAGATAAATCAAATCAAATATATAGATTATTTTGTTAGAGTTCTTTGACAAAAGTTGAGCAAAGGGGCTGAAATGGTACTTACACTAGCCCATGAAATTGGCAGAAAAATCCGCACCTAACTGTATATGTTGTTCGAGGGCCGGCACCTCCAAGTTAAAATCATGCAAGTTGAGAGTCAAACGTCAGGTCGTGTCTCTTGGGAAATCAAACCCCTGCCCTGCAGTTATTGCTGTTACTTATTTAGTTATTTTTGTTTGACATTTTATGCATGTCATGTCACATTTTAAATCAACCGATTTCCAATTGTTTACTATAACACAACAACAGCTGTTATCATTTGACTAGCAATTCATCGAGCGGGAGAAATGTCAATTGATAGATCTGTTCTGAGCTCGTTACAACCTTTCCAAGTTATATCTACTTATTAATATATTAACCTCTAACGTAGATTTATCTGAGTAATTCTGCTGCCGGTGAAGGTCACCATGAAACCCAAAAATTTCGGACAAGTTTCAGCTTTCCCGCAAACTATCAAAAAGATTGTACTCAAGACTGATGAGCTCCTCAATAATTTAAGACGCTCCTTTTTGTATGTCACATTGTCACTCACATATCAGGGACCAAGACCAAGAGCAAACCAATTGAAGTCACCCTCAATGTATAATAATTTAAGCAATTTGCCCAGAGCTCGATTGTGAGCCCCAAAGTTGGTTTAACTAGAACACTCCAATTTATTTGACAAGCTTATTTTAAATGATATATCAGTGTCCTAACAGAAAATACGGTAAATTAATGACATATTATCATTAATTTTCTAATTTTTCTTTGCGTATATGTTTATGTTTACATTAAAGAACCAAAAATACATGATATATACGTCCCGGAAACCAGGGGGAAAAAAAACGGCGACGTTTCCCCGTCTCTAAGCTTTGAACCACGAATGCCGCCGATGAGACGACGATGTCGAAGAGGAAGGCGACGCCGAAGTCGAAGCCGAAGCCGTACTCCCGTAAGAGTCAACTGTCCCGAAGAACAGGTCCGACAAGTAATTTCCTACATCTTCAGGGGTTAATCTGGCAAATATCGCTGCATTTCTCTCGCCTCCCACTGTAAGCCTATGCTTATCATAGAACTCCCGATATATCGCCACCAGCTTTCTCCCTATCAACATTTTGATCTCGTCCCGAAGTTTCGGGTCCGGTACGACAAACGAAAACTGTTGCTTATATACTTGTTCGAAAGACGAATGGAAACTCTTGAAATAATCTTTCGCCTGACCAGGTGAGAGCGCAGCCGACGGATTCTCCGGTAATGATTTGAAAACTGGACCCCACGCTAGCCGCTCGTAGTTGGCCGCAAACTGTCTCACTTTAGCTTCGTGCTTGCTAATCCATTCCTCGCCGAGGAGATACTGGAGATTTGATGTACGGACTTTTGATACCACGTGTTGAAGATTGTTGGCCAGGAAGAGGTAAGACAAAGAAACGTCTTTGTAATGCTTTGCTTTGCCGTCAAGCTTGCATAGGAGAACGAGAATGAGCCAAGCTGCGTGCAAGGTGATGGCTGGCGCCGGAGCATCATTGGAGTGCGGACTGTCAAAGTATGATTCCGGCAATGACGATTTTGCCGGTGGTGGCCAGTCGGCGAGAATATCTGCGAGAATGTTGGTGTAGTCGGCGAGAAGACAGAGGTAATTCATTGCATAGAGGGTTAATGGGTGAACTCCACCTCCCTGTACTTGCACTTTTGACGAGTCTTTCTGGACCGACGACTCGAATTCTGAAATCATTACACGTACTGACTCACTGAGTTTAATAAGGGAGTTGAGAGCTTGTTGTCGGATGCTTGAGGTTGAGTCGTAGGAGAAAATTGATTCAATCTCCTGCCAGTTCTCAGCTATGGCGGTGTACATGTCAAGTACACGAAAAACTTTTTCTGGAGGTGATTTCTTGGTCTTAGCGACAAGTTCAGGGAATTGAAAGAGAAGGTTTGCGCCTTCTTTGGAGATGTCACTGAAGCAAGATTCTTTAATGGATTCTGAGGAAGCGAAAACGTGGTCGCAGAGAATCCTTTCTCCAGTAAAGAGTGTTCTCATGGCGATCTTCACTGACTCCAACCAGTTCTTGATTTTAAAGTCGATAACCTCCCAGTCCATTTTGTTGATTTGAGAAGAGCTGACTCGCTCTACACCAAGTCGATAAATGCCTTCATCGATTATGGATTTGCGTATAACTCTATAGATATTTATGCATTCTTTAGCATAGCCTGCAGAGATCATGCAATCTGCTATGGATTTCAAGTCAGACATAGCGATCGAAGATACTTCTTCCACTTCTGAAATGGAGTCACCGGCAGCACGAATTTCATCATCTTCCGGCGAGCCGTCGTCTTCATAATCAGATATGCTTGATCTCGCGGATCGTGATGATCTTGTGGAGACTGATTCCGGGTCCAGGTGGGCTCGGTTCATGGAAAGAATTTGATAAAATTCCTTCTGTAGTCTCTTCATGGCTATTTGCATCAAGCTTTGAGCTTGTACGAGTTTCTCAGAAGCTGAATCCTCGGAAACCAACGAATGCATGGCTTTCTGTAGATCGTTAACGCATTTCAAGAACTGCATGGCTTCTCCCTTGTCCTCGTAAAAGAGAGAAGTGACTCTCGCAAACGTCGATGAATCCGGGTCCCATTTCATGATCAGTACCGTGGCAGCCTCAATGATTTGTTCAATCATAGATTCAGAGAAGCTGCGAGGAGGAGTCAGCATACCAGCAGTAGCTCTGGAAGGCGAATTAGAATGGCGATACATAGCGATCAACGACGGCGTCCTGGGGCTAAAGCAGATGCTTCTCATACCTTTTCTCGGCATTTTTCCCGAGTTCCCAACTAGAAGCAAAAAAACGAGCTGAGAGAAGTGTGGAAGTATGTGAATATGTGGAGCTTAACTTCTGTTTGTTTCTCTGGAAAACCCTAGAGATCCGAGAAACTTTGTTTGGTGGCAGAGAGATTAGAAATATTATGAGAACGAGAAGAGAAGAGAGCTACGTTTCTTCTCTGCAATTGAGAGATTGTTGGACTTAAGAGGGTTATTTATAGAGGATGGAAGGACGACGCCATTGCTTGTTTCAAAAGGAAATTGCGTGGTAAAAGACTTTTCGACTTTTGGAGTCGCATAACACTCCTTTACGCGGTACACGTGCAATTTTTCTAGCCTGTTATCTGACATAATCGCAAATTAAATTATTTCATTTTTCAAATAATACGAAAAGATACACTAATTTCCCGGACAATAGAATGATAATATATGCTTCCTTACAAAATAAAAAATAAATTAAAAAGCCGGCATTTCGACGATACGTAGCTTCCCTTCTCAAGTCAAAAACAATTCCTGTTTTTTGAAATATGTGAAAAGTTAAAAATATATTTTTAAGAGTAATTTCTTTTAATATTCTTTTCTGCGTCCTTTCATGATAAGGAAAAAAAAAAAAACAAAATTCCTTTTTTTTTTTTTTAAATAAANTAATTTCTTTTAATATTCTTTTCTGCGTCCTTTCATGATAAGGAAAAAAAAAAAAACAAAATTCCTTTTTTTTTTTTTTCAATACACAATGGAGACTTTATCTGAATAAAGAAAACTCGTGATGAAATTTTTCTATGGTTCAAATAATTGGAATTTGAAAAGTAGAAATTAAGTAGGAGAAAGTAACCCACGAAAAGTATTTACACAGTAAGAACACTATTC
Source organism: Bursera palmeri (assembly GCA_026225775.1). NCBI lineage: Eukaryota > Viridiplantae > Streptophyta > Magnoliopsida > Sapindales > Burseraceae > Bursera > Bursera palmeri. The sequence continues at coordinate 2,761 of JANKKB010028676.1, read as the reverse complement.
TCTTAGCGTGTTTGTGTTTCATACTTCAAAATTAAAATCACTTTATTTTTTTTAATGAATAGTCAATTTTTGTAAAAATAAATATTTGTTTATTGCCAAGTCGCCATTTGATTATCAACTTATTAAATTTCATTCCATCTTTCTTGGGAGTTCTTACTTCTGAACCCTTCAATCCTTCCAACTTTGAAAATCAAATCACATTTGTCTCTGTAATGGCGTCACAATATATAAATATAAAAATGTAAGCTTTGATCTCTGCTTATGTAACTTACAAGAATAGACGTAAGCGTGTATATCATTATAATCCATCACAAGAATAGTCTAAAGTTTTAATATAAGCTGTGATGAAATTTATTTGACAATAACGTTTTAGTTATTTATTTATTTAACAATTGAAATTGAGAGGACAACGAAAATTCAGAATGATGATAAGGAAAGGTATAAGAAATGTTTGATTTGTTTCCCCATACATACATCGAAGGTTGTTTGAAATTTATTTCATTTACCAAGATTTTTTTTTTTAAATTAATATTAATAGATTTTGGATATAACCCAATGTTGGAGGCTTTGAACTTGAAGGTATGCTTCCTTCAGGATCCCCTTGGGGTTATACCCCCTATCCTGTGTTGGAAAACTTTCAAGGCCACGGGATATAAGTCTTGTAAGATTATTCGAGATGCGTGTAAATTGACTTGGACACCCAGGTTTGAAAAAAAAAAAAGAATTTTATCACAATTAATTAACTCAATTAAATTTTTTTTTTTATCAATCTATATATATATAATAATAAGTTTTGATTGAATGGTTGAGATGCTACATATTGCTTATTGCAATAACTTATAGCCAATGATCAAAGACCTATAAAATCTCTCGTTGAATTATATATCAAAACTGCGTATAAAATACCGACTTTTTTTGAATAATGGGGGATTATTTATAGAAATAATCCGTGATTCAAAGCAGCCGTACGTAAGATGGTACGATCAATTCCCTTCTCATGATCAACTTGATTTCTTGATGATGATTTTAGAAAACAAATGCCACTTCAATTCAATCCCACGTTTGATGATGATCAATTGGCTTTGAAATTTGAAAACTTCGACATTATTATATATATATATATGTATACAATGCTAGAAAAATGTTCCCGATCTTTCATTCTTGGAAAAGCGGCAACACTCGTTTGTTTATAAAAACAAAGAAAACAACTGTAGTTGGTGCGAAACGATCTCTCTGATCACTTTTGATAAGTAGGCTAAATAATCAAAACCAACCAAAGAGAGTTCGTTGCTTTCTGATCAAGTCACCACGTATAGAACTTGAAACGAAGAAGAGAACGATAAAGAGATGATGCAGTGGTGACTACACATATAATTGATAATTGTAAGAACTGAAGAAGTGTCAAACATTTTGTCTCCATGTCGCTTTGTTCTCTGCGTGCGTGGTTGCAGTATAAGATAAAGTCCATCTTTTCGGGGTCCAGAATCGGAAATATATAATTATAAACACATCATCTGTCTGTCCATGTGACATGATCATTGAAATTTCATCCGCATATAAGCATCATATATGGTCATTTGTCAATTTGTGTACGGTTCATGTGGGAGCAAAGAGTACCCGGGTCGAGAGAGACACAAGGATCCTGAAATATCCCAAATTTGCCACATGCTTGAATAAATAAGATAGCCAGGGCATGAAATAATTTTTCTTCCTTTTTAAAAGAATTTCATTCAAAACACGTGATTGTTAAGTCTACCTAATACAAAAACTGCTATGCAATCGTTGTTCGCGTAAAATATTTATAAACTAGTTTATAATCTCAATCGTTAGCCGTTTAGATATTATAACAATTACACATTTAATTCTTTATATTATGATTTTAATTGTATTGAGGTTGAGGAATTCAAATTGTGTACGTAAAAGTTGAAACCAGCCATGCCATTGCCTAGTGTTTGGTATGCATGTCAAAGTTCACTGTTTCTCTTAAGGGTAGTTGCAAGGTAAAGACTTTAACCTGAATGTTTCTCAATCGTTGATTATACGGGTAAGGAGCCGATGGTGAAACAAGCTAATAACAAATAGCCAACGAAAAATATAGATTATAATTGATTAATTTAAGTCAAAGTTGATGGGGTTAATTAATGAATGCATCGAGGACGTTGTCCACGGTTGACATTAGTGTTCTTAAATGAACAATATTGCAACTTGATCAATGTTCTATCCATCTATTGAATTGCTAATTAAAGCTAAAATTAAATCAGAGGTACAGTCTGAAGCTTTTGCATGAATCTAGCAATTATAGCACACAATTTGCATATATATAAAAGATTAAGCAACTTGGTTTCTGATAAACTTCGAATATAGCAAGCTATATAGACAAAAGTAAACCGAGGAAAATTAATGATAATAATAATTCAAGGGGGAAATGACTCGACCCCCCAGTTAGATTATTCGAAAACACATAACCCCAAACTTATATTAAACTAACATTAACCCCCCAAATACTTAACGGACGTTTAACAATTATACTAAAATATATGACAATGACTAAAATATCCCTGCTATCGTCGCTGCCACCACTGCACCGCCGCTGCCGTCACCACCAACCACCTCATCCCGACGCTTGCTGGAGTCGATACCGGTGGGGTTTTGCTCGCCTCCCTGCGCTGATCATTTCCCTGGCCTCCGTTCCCTACGTTCTGGCTTGCATCGCCGCCGGCAGCTACTGGTTCCACGACCTCTGTCGAACTGCCGCCTCACC
>JANKKB010028675.1:0-16076 GCA_026225775.1 Bursera palmeri | reverse complement strand
TGTAGGTTCACGTAGTCACTATCATAGAATTGAATGATTGATGTAGTGCTTTAATTTACAGGCAGACGATTTTGCCATTTCATTGCTTCATCAATCTGCATTCGTGGTCCTACGAAAATGGCTCAACAACGAAACAATTGCCCTTAAATTGAGCTTTATTACCTTATATTATCTTATCTTCCTTATTTACGTTTAACCAAAATCAGAATACGATTGAGGGGCCATCATCCAAGCTTTTCACGTCACGTAGTTCTAGAAGCCATGGATGAAATTACTAATTTTTATGATCTTGATATGAGTGTATGTGAAGAATCATTACAATATCTAACTAGATTTCAATTATCATATGATTTCTCAACCATAACAATGTTGCATCAAAGCTTCTATAATTCTATTGGCCTCTTATTCAAGATCCTTCATTGATGGGAAAAAAGAAACATAGAAAACAATCTAGAACATGAGTTAAATCCCATCCAACATGTTCCAACAACTTTTACACCTTTTATAAAGAATAATGTCATCATTAGTATTTAAACTTTAACGCAAACCCTAATCGAATTTAAATCTGACTAAGATGTGTCAACTTAAACCATTTTGTAAAAAGTAACATCATCGATGGTATACTAATATTTAAGCTCTAACACGAACCATCGCATGTCATTCAACATGGAATAAACACAAAAATGAGAGAATTCTAATACAAGATCTCTTATTCGTGAAAGGATTGGAATTGTTTGTTGATCTGAATTTAATTGAAAAAAAATCAGAATTGCAAACAAATTTTAACTATAAATGAATATTAATATCCACATGGCATTCGCGGAATCCTAATTATTTGAACTTCCACAAGTGTCCAAAAGAAAAAGGAGAAATATAAAGAGCTTGTGAGAGTAAGGTCACAAATCATACTAAAATTCAAAAGCCTATGAATTCCAATTGAAATCAAAATTCTCATGATGGCCTCCAAGATGACTGGTGCTATAAAGTGATATAATATAGCAAAAAGAATAACATGTTTCAATCAAGATTTAAAAAAGTTTCAGGGTATACCACTAGTTTATGTTTACTTGATAACAACATGTTGCTGGAAAATGAGAATAAATAAATAAATAAATAAATCTAACAACTTAATAGAATATTGTATCTTAACATAATACAATATCACAGAGCAAATTGGCTGTCGATCTTGTTTTGTGCCATGGCTTCTTGTATCCAAAGCACAAAATTTTACTCATTTTTTTCTTTGAATGAAATAAACAAATCATTTCTATAATATAATCTTATTTGGTGATTCAAGAACCGCAAAAGACATTCATTTAGGAAACAAGCAAACAACAAGCAACTAAATAAATTGAATTAACAAACTCAACTCGGAAAAGCCTTCAACTTGTACACTTCCTGGAGCATATAGGAACAGAGGTCACCTTGAACAGCAAGAAAAATAACTTTGTGTTTGCTTCGATCCATCAGTGTCATTCTTAACTAGGGTTACCCGGTTGAGAGATAATTCAGCTTTGTAAGTATCCGAGTTCAGGACCTTCCTGCTGACGTTGTTGTAAATCTCTCGAATAACAATCTCAAATGCCTTTTTAACATTCGTTGAGTCTAATGCAGAGGTTTCCATGAAGAATAATCCTTCTGATTCGGCAAGGCTTTTTCCTTCCTCTACACTCACATTCCTTATATTCTCCAAATCACATTTGTTCCCAACCAACATCCTTGCCACAGTGGTATCAGAATGAGCTGCATGATCGTTGAATTAGCTTAATTATTGAGATCTCCAAACTTAGAAATAAATATAAAAGAATTGCACATAATAGAAAATGGGAGAAATGACATAGAATAAAAATTAAGAAGCCAATTTGATAATGATGATTTTGGTACTATGCTCTGAAAATGAAATGATAAAGTTAGAATATCTTCTTTCCAATGTCATTATCATTGCTTGGCTGAAATTGGATCAGCTTAAATAAGATTAAATAAAGCTCTATATTTCTAATAAATACCTATATAAAATATTCATTTCTTATAGTTATTCATAAAAATATCTATGCAGGAAGGAAGTTTCCATATGGATGCCACCATATCAGTTCTAATGATAAATGACAGACATCAAGGCCATGGCGGGCCTACACACGATAGATGATCAGGTGGCAAAGAATCATAAATTTGTTTCTTTACCACTCCATCCCTCTTTGTTATTCGATTATGTTCATCATAGTACAATTAATTACATTTATCCTAATGCCATTTCAAATACCAAAATGCAATAGTTAAGGTGTACTGTGAGATGATCCAATGGGAAACCACCAACAAAATAAAAAGCTTTCACGGTAGAGAGCAAAGTAATAAAGACATGAAGTAAATGATGGCATCAACTAAAATGAGAAAGCACTACTATGCTTACATATGCAATCTTTATATGGTTGTTTCAATGGACTTAGTAATTTCAAAAGAGAAATAATAATAATAATAATATAATAATCCTAAGTTTCACAAGCAATAATAAATGGGATAATATCAAATAGTACCATTGTGTTTTGACCTAATCTCAAACAGAAATCAAGTTTATAATTTTCATCAACTAAACCCCTAAGATTTACTTTTTTTAATCAACTGTTAATTTTAACACAAAAAAATACATATTTACCCATATTTAAATTTTTTTCCTTAATTTTAAAAAATAAAAATACAAAAAATAGAAATTTGTTTATTATGGGAGTATAATTTGTTTGTTTTTTATTTATTTATTTTTTGTTAAAATTAAGGAAATAAATTTTAATAGGGGCAAATATGTATTTTTTTGGATTAAAATTAACAGTTGATTAAAAAAACAAACCTTAGGAGTTTAGTTGATGAAAATAATAAACTTGCTTTCTGCTTAAGATTAGGTCAAAACACAAGGGTACTATTTGATATTATCCCAATAATAAATCTACTAACCATCTGAAAAATGTGCAGATATGGCATAACAAATGGCTACCAAGAGTTGGACATTAATGAAATACATAAAATATCTATGAAGAAACTTAAAGGCATCACAAAAGAAAACAGTCTACCCTTTCATGACAAAACCCAAAAGACACAGAGCTGTGAGGACTGCTAAGTTTAATATATAAAAGAATCCAGTTTTAAATGAGCAACAGAAAATCTATGAAAATTGATTTAGTGCAACCAATACAATTAGGGGAAAAAAAATATATTTTTGATCCTTAAATTAACCCATCCTAAAGAAATGACCATTTTGGATCTTGATAAAATAGTATAAAGATAAGAAACTTTCACAACAGTGCAGCCTTATGTATTTCAACTTATATATTACATGATCTGAGCATACAGCTAACATGGTTCAATGTGGAAAACTGTCTTGGTTGTTCATTCCTTTAAAAATAATGGAATAAAGAAGATGTAAGATAAGAACTTTCAGAAAGCCAAACATTCTGGTACTGAAATCTCTCTTGGCGACAAATTTATGAAATCCTAAAATCTTGAACCTCTGGGCATGACCAAACTCTAACTTTTCCTTATATTCTGTGGTCAGAAGTAGATTATACATCATAAAACATCTTCAAAGACATTAACTCACATTGATATATTTATACAACGATGGCATTAATTAAGATACTATATGGAAATTACACTAGAAATACTCTCCATTACAGATGGACACCAGGGTGTGTACATATCTGATCACAGATGTCAACCAGAATGGGTAGTTATGCCATGTGACATAATATGATTAACATGTAAACTTTAAAGTAAGAGCCCACTTGAGGTAGTGCTCAGGCAAGATGGATTCATTAGTTTTAGGCCCAAGGAATATGACTACATCCATGGAACTCAGTCTGTCTAGCAAGCTTCAGAATTTTGAGGCTTGCATCCATCTCCATCCATATTTTCTGTAGCATATGGGACAAAACAATTTGGCACATGGCATCCTCATAAAGAAAGTAAAAGAAGGTATACACAGTAGCATAATTGGCCATTAGAGCAATTTATTTATTAAACAAGAACTGCAGAGTAGCTACCACCTTATACAAAGCAGAAGAAAAAACACCCATCTATTAATCCAGTATGAACTAACCCTTCCCTTACGGGAAATTCTGTGTATACCAAGCCAATACTCCTTCCCAATGAGGATGTATGAGTGAAAGAAAAATCTTGAACCTCCTTTATAAACATGATCCAAAGTGTGCATAGATATGAACTCTATATCACAAACTAGCGAAGTTTTCTCAGCAAAACCTGGTTGTTTCTTTTACTCATGGAGAATGTTTTCTCTTCTGGGAAAAAGATGCATTAAAGCAAAATATATTGTTAATTTTCTTTTTATTACAATTCTAAAAGCTCTCACTCCCAACAAGGCAGCTTTTGTTTTGAAGGATACATCTAAGTGATTAAACAAACCTAGAAAGCCACCAATGATTCTCATTTGAATGGTAGTCTAATGCAGCTCCAGCTGCTAGTGTGATTTAAGCCACCTGCCTGAGATGTGAACCCAGAAGGTTAAAATATAGGATATGTTTGATATCAATTTTTTATTTTCCAAATCCATAAACACAAAAAAGGAGTCTTTAGTTTTGTTTTTGGAAAACATCATTTGAAAAACAAAATTCAATTTCTAAGAATTAGAGTTAAATTCCAAGATGAATTTGAGATGTTTTCAATATTTCTAAAAAATAACATTTAGAAAAACAAAGAGATCTCCAAAATAGTAAATATTAGATGCAATGTCATTATTTTCATTCTGAGAATATTTTTGCCAAAATTTTATCAAATACCTTCTTAGATTTTTAAAACTCAAAATTATTTTTTTTGCTTTCATTCCACAATATAATTTTTAATATAGAACTGTTTATGAAAAACACCAACAAACCCTTATTTAAACTCCAAAAAAGGCATAAATATAGAAATGAAATGATATCTAAATCTTAGATTTTACTTTTCTCCCAGGACAACCATGTACTCTTGGAGCTCATAATAAATCTCAAGCAAGTTACTTGAAATAAAAACCCACTTAACTTCCTGAATTGAAGTATTTGGACATTAAGATAGAAACAGGAAGGCCCAACCCATTCTCATAATAAATTTTAAAAGCTTAATATTATCCATGAAAACAAATGATCATCCGTTATCACTATTTTATTTTTCTCCTTATTAGCTAACACTTTTTATCAAGTTCAATATCGGACATTACTTATGCATTGTTGACAAAAATTGTCTTCACTTTCAAATATCAACATGGTAAGCTTCAAAGCTGAGTTGATATGGCCTAATTACTCTACTTAAATTAAAAACCACTAAGACAAAACATTGTCTAAATGGATCATTTCTAAAACTCAAAGTTGAGCTTTTCTGAAACATGGGATAATTGACATAATCAAGATTGGCAGACAAATCCCAAAGATCAGAAGGTGAAAATCATGATTTACAACAACAGTACTGCAAACAAACACCTTTACAAGCTTGCGTTGAGCACCTCAATGTTAAGGTTAAATTATATTGAACTTCAAGCAACCAATCCAATTCTATAGGTTGGGTTTGCTTGACATTGATATAGCCTATCCTGCCTAAAGTTAGTAATTAAATTCCACAAGCATCTCTTAAAAATTCTAGAACTATAACCGGTAAAATGCACTCAAGCAGTAAATAAAAGAACAATTTGAAAAAATATTCTTCAATTACATAAATATAGTTGTCAAGTACATGCTCAGGAATTCAGAAAATCATTTCATACTAGTTCAAACAACCAGGAACCGACACATGTATCCTGGTACACGTGAAGGACCCTATCCAGAAATGCACAGGCCTTACGAATACACAAAACATAGGGAGGAAAAGGGATGCAAAATGTTGGCACCTATGGACAACTAGAAAACTAACAAATGAAATCCACAAAAAAGAAAAACAGTGGAAAATAAACATATATAGGAAAAAAAAAAAAAAAAAGATGCCAGGTCAGGTACCGAGTCTTTTCTACTTTTCCTNTAGTAAAAAAAAAAAAAAAAAGATGCCAGGTCAGGTACCGAGTCTTTTCTACTTTTCCTTTCTTCTAATTTAAGTCTTAAAAGAAATCATCACAACTTCAGATCTAATATTCTAAACCACCATAACAATCCAATCAGACAAAAACAAACAGCTTGCACATACTACTAACCAAACCCAAATCAACCAACAAAATCAGAAACCTTAAAGAACTGACCAAATCAGACCTACCCTCCATCAAAATTCAAAAGGCAAGCAAATGGGTATCCCCATTTCACTCAAACAACCACCAAAACCCATAAAAAAAAAAAAAAAAAAAAAAAAAAAAAANAAACCCAAAAAAAAAAAAAAAAAAAAAAAAAAAAACCATTTTTTAACCTCAAAACCTCCACCCCAGATTAACAAGATCCAAAACAAGCAAATGGGTATCCCCATTTCACCCAAACAAGCACCACAACCCATCAAGCACATACATTTTCAACCTCAAAAAACTCAAAGCCAGATCAACAAAATCCAAAACAAGCAAATTGGCAGTCAAGCAAAATTCTTTTATGAGTAGTAACCACTTACTCTTGAGCTCATCAAGCCATCTACTGACACTGTCAAAAGTGGTCCTCCTACTGATATCATACACAATAAGAGCGCCAACAGCTCCTCTGTAGTAAGCAGAAGTGACAGCACGGAAACGCTCTTGGCCAGCAGTGTCCCAAATCTGAGCCTTGATTTCCTTTCCGTCGATCTCCATGCTCTGCGTCTGGAACTCGACTCCAATTGTGGCTTTTGAGTGAGGGTTGAACTCGTTGCGAGCATACCGAGAGAGAAGGTTAGATTTCCCTACTGCTGAATCCCCGATGATGACGATCTTGAAGAGGTACTCCTCTCCTCCTTCTTCGTCGGACGACATGTCGGTTCGAGAGGGAAGGAAAGTTGTCTGAAAATGAATGAATTAATGAATGGAGATGATGATTGTGATTGTCGTGTGTATATCAAGCTGGCAAAGACATACTGCGCATGTAGTGGATTCATTATAGATTTGTTCTATTTTTTTATTTTCTTTTTAATTTTATTAAAATTTGCATTATTACTATTATTTTTATTTTTTTTAACTAATGGATAAAACAATTATATAAGTTAGTTTTGATTTAATATAAATTTATTGATTTCAAAGTTTCACATATATTTCTGACCATGAATCTGACTAAAAAATTATAAATGGTGATTTTTTTTTCTTGTTTATAAATATTTATCTCAAATAGAAATTTGGAATAAACTGATTTTTCTTTTTCTTTTTCTTCTTTTAATATGATGAATGCTTATTTTTAGAACGTTAGTATTAATTATATATAATAATAATAGTAATAATAATAATTATTATATTATTATTTGTTATTGTAATTATTATTTAATAGTAAAAGAGTTTGAAAGTGAATTTGAATCCTTCAATCATGGGACTCCACTTTACAAAGACAATTAATTTAGGATAAATAATAATTTTCTCTTGAAGTTCCTAGAAAGAAAAAAAAGATTGTCCTGACTTTTTTGCCCTTTACTTTCGGCCACCGTTAAACTTAACAGAAAGAAGGTAAAATAGTAATCTTCCATCTTATTAAATTTGACACATCAGCGTCCACAATATAAAATAATAATTTATAATAAAAGATAAGAAGTTGGAAAGGAATGGACTTGCTGATTCCTAATTTAATAATTTTTGGGGTAAGTGTTAGTTTAATAAAAATATGAGGTTAAATATTTTCTTAAAATTTAATTGGGGGTTATTGTAATTCTATCTAAAAGTGGTAGACCTCTAAAAAATACTTCCAACATACTATATAATCCTCTTTTTAAATCCATATACGGATCGTACGGTCATGGGTTGAGGATCAAACGATCTAGATATTAGAAAAATAAATAATTTTTTTATTGTTTTTAAATAAAATAATAAATACCATTATATTATGAATGCGCCTGATCAATGGTGATAAACCGATTTAAAGGTCATGAAACTTGAAAACTTAATTATGATATTATTCTGATTAAGAGATTGTTAATATCACATTCATAGGTGTATGAGATTTGCAACAAGTCAAACAAGGGCACTACCTTGTGAAAAACAAGCTTGAAACTCTGTTCACGGTGAGTACAAGGGAAACTCTACTTAGAAACATGGCTGATATATAAATTTATGAATGTTATTTAAGATATTAGAATCAATTGTTTTCTTGATAAAATTATTGTTAATTAGAGATGGAGCAATAGATTGTGGCAGCCGGCGGATCAATTCCTATGATGGAATTGGGCTTTTAAGGCTATTGAAATGAATGGAAAGCAAGTCAATTGGTGGATTGTTGTAGAGTAGCATTATAGAGCTTTTACGATCCTTTGCCCTTACTTTTGATCATTTGACACGTTTGATATGACTACTGTCCATGGATTATGCCCTGCACATTGACATTGAGCATATGAACTGATTTTGTTGTTCAATAGTAAAGAGAAAACATGATCATCATTTATGAATTTATTGATACAGAAGTCTTCCATTGTCGCCTCCCAAGCCAGGACGTTCGATCCTCAGCTAGGACAGTTCGGTCCACAGCCAAGGGCCGTTTGGTCCACACATAGATCAATTTTTTTTTATTTACAAAAACGAATTGATCAGTTCAGACCATTGGCCAATTAGAATTGATCGGTTTTGTGTTGGTCTCTTTGGTCTTATAATCTGCAACGCTACCGTTCAAATTTCTTCTCTAACTTTTTCAAATATATAACTTGTAACTCCGATATTTTTACAAAGTATTACTATAACACAACTTCCAACTATGATATGGTATTTTTAGACATAATCTTGTATTTTTAACAATGAATTTATAAGAAAGATGAAATCAAGATTTACGTACCTTTATAACTTTTGATACTCACATCTCGTGATCTTGATAATGAGAATGAGTTTATGTGTAAGATTGAGAGTGAATGAGAGAGAGAAGAACTAAGTTGTATGGAGAAGAAGAAGAAAACGTGAGAGGAGGATGGATGGATGGAGTGGGTTATATTAAACTAAAGGCATTTTAGTCACATTAGCTATTTTTGGATAGTGACTTGCAAGTAATTAAGGGGTCTGACTATTTTTACAACCAATCTCCTAATTTTGGATATTTGTTTAAATTTTCCAATTCAACAACTCAATTATCATTAAAATACAAACTCTCAATTTCTGTAATAATTTAATTACTTTGATTAAACAAATGAAAAAATTGAATTTATTATCTATTTAAGATCTCTATTTCTTCCTCTAAATTTTTACTTGAATTAAAATTTTACTTTCTATTGAGAAAAAAATTAATCATAAAAGGATACAAAAAAATGTATTAAAAAAATCTTGAAGTTAATTTTAGTTTTAATCTGCAGAAATAACTCATATTACTTTTAGTTAGCTTTTTGTTTCTTGTAAAGTTAATTTTAGATTTCAAAAGGGTATTGTTGATTAAATGATTAACTTTTATTTTTCGTGAGGGTATATAATGAGAAAAGGGGTGTGGAGAGGAGTTTTAAGGGTTCCAATAACTCTAACTTTTTATTTTTAAATAGAATGTATTATAAATCTCAATTATTATTATGTTTTTAATTTCATTAGATATGATTTGCTTTATAATTATCATTCAAATAATAAATGAGACAATATCAAATAGTACTATTGTGTATTAGCCTAATATCAAATGAAAAATATGATTATCATTTTCATCAATTAGACCTCTGAGGTTTGCTTTTTTTAATCAAATGTTACTTTTAGCCCCAAAAAATACATATTTGCCCCAACTAAAATTTATTTCCTTAATTTTAAAACAAAAAAAAAAAATAAATAAAAAATAAACAAATTATATTCCTATAATAAACAAATTTCTATTTTTTGGATTTTTATTTTTTAAAATTAAGAAAAAAAATTTAATAGGGACAAATATGTATTTTTAAGGGTTAAAATTAACAGTTAATTAAAAAAAAGTAAACCTTAAAGGTTTAGTTGATGAAAATGGTAAATTTACTTTCTGCTTGAAATTAGATCAAAACACAAGGGGACTATTTGATATTATCCCAATAATAAATTATGTAATAAATGATATAAATTTATCACTTAATACCATACACCAATTTGGGTACAAAAATTAGAATATAAAATTTACAATATTACCCTTCTCAAATTCAATTTAAAGTCGTATTAAGTGTTATTCAATTGTATCGTTGTTGCACAGTTGTTCCAGAGTTCCTCCACCATTTTCCCATAACTAGCCAATGAATCTTTTTGCTTTTTGTTTACTTACCTTGATGTTGTAAGTTGGGAGATGCTACATATCCGCGTAGAGAGCCTTCTTCTTCTTCTTCTTCCTCTTTTAACTGAGTTATTGGATTACAAACTTAAAAGACCTATTAGTTGGCTTGATTTTATCTATAATTTTAACATTATATTTGGTTGTGGATATTGTTCGTCGTTATTGTTATGGTTATAGATGTAATTGTATATTAGCCTTCATTCTTGAAAGAGTGGACTGGTGGCACAGCCTTGGAGTCGGTAGTGATGTTGCCTGCTTTACGGAGGTGCCAGTGTGTGGATGGTGCGACTGGCTGTGCACTTGGTGTTAAAGAGGAGATGTAGATGGTGCCGGTTAAGACACCGACAATTATGAACAATAGTAACTCGATAAAGTTCCAATTTTGAATCTCTTGGATGTTAACCTAAAGTAACGGTTGCCATTAATAGGTGTGGTTTGTGATGCTTGTTTAGAAGGTAAGGGAGGTGTTCGACAAAATGTCAAACTTCTTATATGAGTTTGAATTTGCAGACTCCAACGATTGTTTGTGATAATTGCCCCCAAAAACAAGATCTACCAAACTTACAATCAACAAGCAACGATCCAATTTGCCTCGTCTCTTTTCGACGAACAAGAGTAGATAATTCAAGTCTCAAGACTCAAAGCATGTAACTTTGTATACCAAACTGATAAAAGATAAAAAAAAAAAGCATTCCCTTTTTATTCTCTATTGAACAATATAATCATTCTCTTTGATGAGCTAGGAATAAAAAAGTAATTCCTCATATACTTCTATATAATATAATGGATTGATATGTCTAGCAAATTGATATAATAAAGATTTATATCAATGACAAAGGTGTTCATATATAATACTGTAAAATGCTCCAAATTTCCTTAACGGGGTAAATAGACTAATATATAGGAGCCGGCCTGCAAAAACTAGCTGGGAAACCAGAGTATGGCCAGCCATAACTACACCAATCAACCTTTCCTTCCTTATCTCCAATACAAGTTAAACAATGTTGAAACTTAAACCATACTTTAGGATCATGAATATATTAAATGCTTATACAAAATCAATCCATGTAAAGGATTAAAAAAAAAATAATAATAATAATTCAATAGGATCATTAGGGCACATGTTAGGAAACTAGAATCCGTAAAGAAACTAACCATTTCAAAAATATCAAACTAATATGTTAACATCAATTATTTCTCCAGATGATAATTATTAAGAACTTTTTTTTTTTCCAACTCTTAAATTCTTAACCAGTTAAGATATCTCATTCAACAAATACTCAACTAATACTTCACATTGTGTGTATGTTGAATTTTGAAAGCAGAAATTAAAGGTATATCCCCAATAACACTATTCATTACAAAACTGGAAAACATGTATTTCTTACAACAATTAATTATTTACACATTACATTATATCTTGAATACGTGTTAATTACTACCAGTAAAATTGATATATACCATAAAGTACCTTGTTGAGCCTGTAAAATTTGTATCTTCCTCAACGTCTATGACAATAGGATATCAATTTCTCCTGACAATTCTAAAGTGAATTTCAAGTCACTTGAATATCTATAGCAAACATATATATATATATATGTGATCAATCAACTTAAGCAAAATAAGTACATCATTTACCTCAGAAAGATTCACTGACAATGAGAGCAATTTTGCATGCGAGAGTTCTTCAACCATTCTTAATGTATCTGAAATGCACTCTTTCTTCCAATCATTTTCCTTTTGGCAATCAGTGGAAGGTAACATATGAATGCTCACCTTCTCAAGTCTCTGACATTCATCAACAGACAATTGTAGTGGATACAGGCCTTTAAAGTAAAAGGATTCGAGTCTTGGCGCAGATATCACAAGCTTCCTGTTCTTGTTCGGGAGAGGATCATGATATAGATATGATATGGTCAAGTTAACAAGATTTAAAGCAGATATGTTAAAGCTCTCCACGACTAATTTACATCTGGTTATGCATAAATTCTGCAGATTCAAGCAACCCGAGAAGAGATTGTTATTTTGATCTAGAGAATATAACAAAACAGAACCGAGATGCAAAGTCCTCAACGATGCAAAAAGAGACAGACCAGCTGCTAAACAAGGTAGTTTGAGGGTGGTGAGGGTTTGACATTCGAAAAAGCCTGGAGGAAAACTATGAACGTCTACATCAGTGTCAAGCTCTTCAATGTTTTGTGATCGAGCATAATTGAAAGCTAATTGCAATAAAGTCAAACTCATTACGCTTGATCCCCGGCATCGCAATCTGAGTTTACAAAGCTTGGAGGGCTTGTGGTGAAAAACAACATGAATTACAAATTTTGCAAAGTCGATAATTGTTCTTAAGATTCCATCGCGATTGAAACTGAGACTATGGACATGAGTCCAGTGATGCCTCCATTTCTTGGACAGTACGCAGGTTCGGACTGCATATATAGTGTCCATTAAAGACAAGATGTGATGGATTATAGGGTCTGGCAAGTCGCTGAGCCTGTCTACTTGAGTGTATTCTACCCTCTTTCTGCCGCGTTGATAAGGTCCCACCATGTCTTACCTCTCCGGCTCTTCTCTTTTGTGCTTAATCTGATCATTAAACTTATATTAGCGGTTTGTTCGTTTCCGCTTGATGTCGCCGGAAATTACCCAACGGCGAGGCTATCGAGGAAATTGGATATTAAAACTCAATCAACAAAAAGAAACAACCAATATCCTTAATTAAATCATATATTTAGAAAATAAAATTACCTTTACGGTTTTGAAGACTGAAGAGGAAATGCGCTTGACTTGAAACTCAGAGAGAGACGACCGTACTTACAGTAGGAGAGAGAGAGTGTGTATGTGTATTATTCATGTAAACTTTTTGACCGCAAATACGTCGCCGTTCATAGAGGACCATTGGATTGAGGTTGACAGTCGAGAGCTTTGAAAGGTTTAAACGAGAGGAGGGGCTGAGAAGAAGAAAGGGTAAAGTGAATCGGGTGAAGACAAACATTCGTCCAATTCCCGGAGAAATCACAGTCGGATCGGACCCTTATTCGAGACCCACCGGGTCAGTAAGTAAATGTAAAAGACATTTGAGGATTATTTTTAGAGTAATTATCGCCAGTCATCTATTCTTTTTGTCTTAATATCACTTATATATATAACTTTTATTATTTTCTTTTCTGCCATCATTATATTTTTTTTAAATTTCTTCTCATATTATTTAGGTAAATATTTTATTAGTTAATTAAACGGTATAAGGATAATTTTGGTCATTGTTGATTGTAAAAGAAATAAAAATTATAATATCTTTATTTATCTTCTTATATTTATATATAATTATGTTATAAAAATATTAATAATTTAATGAAGATAAAATATAAATAAATATGTAAATATAAAAATAAATAAAAATCATCCAAACCGAAGTTTTGAAAAATAATAGTCAATAATATTATATAATAAATAAAAAAATTATTCTTTACTTTAAAAAAAAATGTATGATCTCCTTCGATCTAAACCAACCAATCAAGCTAAAATTTAATAATATTGAATAAATAAAAAAATTCTAATATAAAAAGATCATATACAAATAAACTGATAATGTCACAAACAAAATATAAAAAAAAAAGAAAGAAGAGAAAAGATATATTCTCAAGGTCAATTGCAATAATTTTTCTAAAGATTTTGTTGTTCAGTTTACTTAATTATTTTTATTCTAAATTTGTTCTAACATTTATTATTCATAAAATTATTTATCTTATGTTCATATGGAGTGTTGATGGTGTAACTAAATTTTAATAAATTTTTGGATTGAATGGTTGGTTTAGATAAAGGACATTTTCCCTTTTTTTTTTTTAGAAATGGGGAATAATTTTTTTTAACTTATTATATAATATTTTATTGACAATATAATTTTGAAAAACTTATGTTCGGATGGTTTTTATTTATTTTTATATTTACATACTTATTTATATTTTGTTTTCATTAAATTTTTAATATTTTACAATATAATTATGTAGAAATATGAAAAGACAAATAAGGGTATTATAACTTTCATTTCTTTTGTAGAAAATGAAGACCAATTTATCCTTACACCTTTTGATTAACTAACGAAATATTTAACCAAGGGATTTGCGAAGAGAATTTTCAAAAATTTAAGGACGTTAGAAAAGAAAAATGACAAAAGTCTCGTACGAGTGATATTAAGACAAACGATAAGGATGGTTGATAATAATTACTCATTATTTTTATTTTTAAAATTTTTCTAAATAAAATCTTCTCATATATAACAGAATTATTATTATTAGTTAACTACATCCTTGATCGGGGACGGAGCCAGGAATATGTATCAGTGGGCGCAACTTTGAATTATCGTTACAAAGAAACATATAATACAAAATATTACATAAAACAATTTTATTTATTATATTTCTAATAATTTATTGGAAAAGTATTATATACTAAATATTTGATAATTTATCAAAAGCTAATTTATGACAATATATCTTGTTAATTTTAAAACTTAATTTCATTTTGCAATTATGTTTTAGTTTTAAAAAACATAATTTTAGAATAAGCATCTACATTATAGGTCTTAAAAAAAATTGTGGCATATAAGGAATAACTTAGTTTAATAATTAATAATAATCTTAGCAATCAATTAGAAAATAATGAATCTTTAAGAGAAATTTAAATGATAAAAATAAATAAACAATTTTGTAACAAAAAGAATTTATGAATTCTTTAAAAATTGAGTGGATTTAACTATATAACTATTTAGAGAGGCTTCGGTGTACCATATGTGCAATAATACCTCATCATTGGCGTGCTATACATACATTGGACTATGGTTTAAAGGGGCTTAACACCCTACGAAGATCAGTCTTGAGCTCGATAGCCCCTTAAAAGTGTTAACTTGAGTAATAAGACTCCTTTGGTGGCAGAAGGTTTAGAAGTGACTAATGCGGTAGAGTTTGGTTCAATGGTGCTCTCCTTTCCATTGAGGATTAGGTGAGACAGAAGATAGCCTACCTGATTGAGGCTCAACTCGATAGGGAAATACTTGACGACTCTCATGGCTTTGATTTGTTGGTGTATCCCTTACTTGTCTTAGATAATTGTCTTTATTTAGGCTTATAGAAGATCGCGAGTTGAGTTCCAGGTATTGACCCAACTCGATCGTTGAAGCTATGGGTCGAGTTCAAGGTCATAACTTAACTCGGTTGGTGAAGTCATGAGTTGAGTTTTAAGTTTTAGCTCAATTCGGTTGGTGATGCGAACTTGATTATGACCGAAATTGCTTAACGAGATAGAACCTAGTTCAATGGTTATTTATTCTCCATTGAGGATCATGTGAGACAAGAAATGGCCTACCGAGTTGAGCATTAACTTGATAAGAAAATACTTCAAAGCCTACTGAGTTGAGGCTTCAACTCAATAGGTGAGCTCTCGATGGCTCCCATAGTTCTTACTTCACTGGTGTTTCTCTTACTTATCTTAGGTAGTTGTCTCTTTCTTGTTGAGGCCCAGAAAAGGTTTTAAGTTGAGTCTCAACTCCATTGGTGTAGTTCCTGGGCTCAACTTGGTATGGGAGGTTCTCTTAGTAGTCGTGGTTTGTTTCTTTACCACATCTCTCAATTTATTCTAATGATGGCCTTTCCCATATCTTCATAAATTTGTTTAAGATATGTCATTAGAAACTTAGCAAATTGGGAGTTTTTTTTTTTTTTTTTTTTGAGTGGTCTTTACTAAAGGAAGCAACAAAATGCCATCTACAAAAGTATC
>JANKKB010028674.1:0-16069 GCA_026225775.1 Bursera palmeri | reverse complement strand
TGGTCAAATGAGATGCTCGTGAGGTACGTTGCCAACAACGATAACGACTACAATGTCTCTGCGACAATGATAACTACTACAACATCTCTATAGCTTTTTCATCAAACATTCTCAAGGTTATTGACAACAACGACATCTCAAAGTTCCCAATTATAACAATCCCAAATTTATTGGCAATAACTACATCTCCATAGGCTTTTTGTTGAAGGTCCCAATAATGACCATCCCAAGGTTAGTAGCAAGATAAAAGGTTTTTCAAAACCCTCACTTACCCTCGGTATGAATAATAATAATAATAATAATAAATTTTTGTTCATATATTTATCTGAATAATAATTTTTGTTTTTTGATTTTATTCATATGTGTATCTCTAACCCTAAAAAGGGCTTATATATAGAGCTTGAATGAACTACTGGATTCAAATGGAAACTAACTTCAATAGGAAAACAAGTATTCTAATTATTTCATAATTAAATTTGGTTTTCTATTAATTATATTTAATACTACTATATAAATATAAAACACAGAATATATAGAGCTTGAATGAACTCCTGGATTCACATGGAAACTTGCTCTAATAGGAAAACAAGTATTTTAATTATTTCATAATTATATTCAGACAAAGATCTTAAATTCAATAATAAATTCAAGATAGAAAACTAAACACAATTCTTTCTACTGTTGTGTTGGATCCACAATGAATCCTATCGGTTCTTAAGATTGATGTATTTTTTAATATCTCGTAGTTTCATTAGAGATGGAGTTAATTATTATAATTTCTTCTACCCATCCTTTATATTGTCATTTTCATCCTATGTTAGAATATAAATAAATATTAGCATTTATTATCTTATTATATTAGTATTAGTATTAGTATATAAGATTTTACGAAAAAAGGTTCTTCATATTCAAAGGAGAGAACAAATATTAAGGAGAAAACAATTTTTTTTTCCTCGATGAGAAAGTTTCTATTAATTATATTTAATAGTACTATATAAATATAATTACACTTTGACTATATGTGTATTATATTAAGACAAAGTCTTTTATAGTTGACTCACCTACCTTCAGTCTCTTTTGTTCCATAGTTTCTTTCTTGCTTTTCCTTAGTCTCCATATCGTTTCTCTTGTTTGAATTAGATTCTTCCCCTTTTCGCTTTAATCTTCAAGAAACAAGTCTCAAGGCCTAGCAGCATACAAGCCTCTGCTACGTCTTTATTATTTGTCTCTCTAGGCCTTCGTTTGCTATAGGCTATTTGGGTTGGGAATGGCCCATGTGATGGACTTCCTCTTCTTCATATTTGGGCCA
Source organism: Bursera palmeri (assembly GCA_026225775.1). Taxonomy (NCBI): domain Eukaryota; kingdom Viridiplantae; phylum Streptophyta; class Magnoliopsida; order Sapindales; family Burseraceae; genus Bursera; species Bursera palmeri. The sequence continues at coordinate 14,760 of JANKKB010028674.1, read as the reverse complement.
TTTGGACTAGCTTGGCCTCTGTGCTAATTTTTAGTCCTTTAGAAACTATATTAAATGAATATATAGATTAATTTTTTTTGACTCATTTGATGAGATTGTGATACCTCATGTCACATAAGTGATTTGTATGAACTGATTATATATTTAAAAAATATTAAATTTATGACAAAATTTATTATTTGCCACTAAAATCGGTCTGCTTGGTCCCAGCCAGGCCCGGGTAAGATTGCAACACTCAATAGTTACAGTCCTTAATTGTAATTTTTATAAGAATTTGAGATATAACATTTCATGTCAAAGGTTCAGCCAATAATATTATCTCATAATAATATATATGTCTTTTATTATGGATGGGTAACGTCGCGGAGCATAAAAGAAGTGGGACTCTCTTACAGCCACAATTTTTTTAATATTATTTTTATTTCAAAAAATGTCATCCAAGGGCTGGAGCTGGGCCCGTTACACAACGGGCCCAACACTCTTATCCTTTTTCCTTGAGGCTAATTGCACCACTCATCAATACGCCAAAAAAGGAAAAAAAAAAAAACAAAAATGTTTGTTATTACTGACCTGGCAGCAGAATCAAACAGAAAAATATCTGAGTCCTCAGACGCCACACACCGTTGGGACCTACCTAACACAGGCGGCAGGAAAAGCCGCAGAAACTTGCACTAGGGGAAGAAATCAGCTGCTACGCGCCACACGTATTGCATGCCATGTCACCACTACCTACCCGGCTCCTCTCTTATTTTAATCCATCTTTCGAATCTATTCTTCTTCATGGAAATTATCTCTCTCCAATCCGACGCCGTACATGAGGAGACCACCTTCACCACAGGATTTAACGTGTCCGCCTTCCACGACCGGTCATATTCACCGTCAGAGTCACAGGCTCGACTCCATCCATAGACTTGTATAAATTCCAGTCAATAGCTTAATAGTTTACTCTCTCTTTCTCTCTCTTGTGAAGTTCCACGAATTGCGGCGATAAGATAAGGTGCGCATTTTGAGGATTTTTTTTTTAATAGAAGAATAAATGAAACTGATGTCTTTCTTTTTTAATAAAAGAATAAATGAAATTAAATTGTAATTTAATTACGTCTGTTGTTGTCTTTGATTCTGTTTCTGAAAATGTTTTATCATCCTCTGAATCATTCCATTCGGCTTTTTCATTTTTTTTTTATATTCAAGAAGCGAGCAAGTAGAGAAAGTGTTCAATTTGGCAACTTGAAAGGTTCAAATTCGTAGCTGTTTCGTGTGTGTTTTGGTGAATATTTAAAGGGGGATATTTATGCTTTTGTTTGATTAATTCTTATCATTTTGCAGGGCACTTAGACCGGCAATCAGAACTTCATCTTCTGCGTCAAGCAAGATAAAGAGTAAGCTCCTCAATTCAATTTCTTTTTTCTCTTAATTGGAAGTTAGAAATTTAGTAATTATATGTGCGTTTTTTATTGTAAAACCACTGGAATTATTTGCTCAACGGAGATGATTGATCAAAGGAATTTCTAATCTTTGATAAATGGAAAAGTTTCAGTAATTAGGTTCAGGATGAACAAGCTTCTCTTCTCAGTTCACGCTTAACTAATTATTCTAGTTCATGAAAAGGAAAATAGAAGTTAGAGAAAAAAAAGTTTTACAAGTTTAGTGGCTGGAGGTTGATATAGAGTCCTGAGGGATTCGTATTAAGTATGAAGTTAACGCGCTCAGCTCACCCTGTTTCATGAGTAGAAAATTTTGGGAAATTTGAGCGGAACAGTTTAACAGGAAGCAGTTCCTTACAGTTATCGGGACGGTATCAACCCTTCGGTCACAGGGCCAGTAATATAACATTTCCACTTTAAATGTTTACGGGATAAAAACATGAAGCTCCTTAAGAGAGTTTACTTTTTTTTTTTTTTTTAAATTACTAATAATTAGTTGATATGCTGCTTTTACACAGATCATGCTTGACAGAGAATTCTTTACTGAATATGGTGAGGCCAGTCAATATGAAATACAGGAAATAATTGGGATAGGAAGCTATGGTGTAGTTGCGTCTGCAGTGGATACTCACACAGGAGAGAGAGTAGCTATTAAGAAGATGAAAGATGTCTTTGAGCATGTTTCTGATGCCACACGCATTCTAAGAGAAATCAAGCTACTTCGGATGTTGCGACATCAAGACATTGTAGAAATAAAGCATATAATGCTTCCTCCTTGTCGAAGAGAATTTCGAGATATATATGTTGTTTTTGAGCTGATGGAATCTGACCTTGACCAAGTCATAAAGGCAAACGACGATCTTACTCCTGAGCATCATAAATTTTTCTTATACCAGCTTCTTCGAGCTCTAAAATATATTCACTCAGGTTAGCTTTTTCTTATTGCATTGTTATAGATGTTAAAAAGATAGTTCTGATGATTTTGTCTTTATTGGCAGCAAATGTTTTTCATCGTGATTTAAAGCCAAAAAATATTCTGGCTAATGCGGACTGCAAACTGAAGCTTTGTGACTTTGGGCTTGCTCGTGTATCATTTACTGATGCCCCTTCTGCTATTTTTTGGACTGTATGATTCCGTTCATTCAATACAGTTGTATTCCTAGTACTGTTTTAATATTTGTTAGCCTATTTTATGCATAAATGTGATAATGAAGTATTCTACCTTTTCTTAGATTTAAAGCACCTTAGTCTTTGTATCTAATTGGTATATTTACTTTACCAAGGATTATGTGGCAACTCGATGGTATCGCGCTCCTGAACTTTGTGGTTCATTTTTCTCCAAGGTAAGGATTATGTAATTTGTTTTCTTCCATATGCAGCCGAGCTGACAAAGACTTCTTGAGTTGAGAACTTAGCTTCAGAGTAGTTTGTTTTTAATAAATAAAGGCTGACATGTTTTAGTCTGTGATAATCAGCCTTTTTTTTCTCTTGGATAAACAATCATCTGTCTGTTCAGCTTTTCTGTTTCTTTTTTCCTCTGGCCTACAACATGTGTTACCTTACTTAAATGTGTTTGTTTTACTATCGGAATTATCTTTAAAAAAATATCACTTGAATTGTGTTGTAGAGCCCGTTTATCTAAGAATAAATGGCAATTAAGTTAATTTATTGCGTGCTGTTGTTAGAATAAACCTTTTAATTCTGCCAATTTGTCTTGCCGGCTGCTTTTTATTGAACTTTTAATTGTAAGTGGGTGATTTTTTCTTGTTGTTTTAGTGTGTATCTGGTTATTCTTGTTCAGTTACCATTTCACCCAAAAGCTTAATTCTATGGGTAAGGGTCCAAAAATAGTATTTAAGCTCTAACATGCCACTTCATGTGTGCACGTGGACTGAACACAGCTCTGAACATAACTTCTTGTCTATTTAATTAACTCAATTGAGAGATTGGAATATAAGACCATTAGGTTAACTTGGTTATGATATTATGTAGTTGACACTTGATCCAAAAGCTTAAACTTATAAGTAACGGCCTAACAGTAGTATTTAAGCTCTAACATGTCTCTTCATTTGTGCACGTGGACTAATCACAACCGCAAACATGACTTCTTATTACTATATATAATTAACACAATTGGGGGATAGGAATATAAGACCACTTGGTCAATTTGGTTATGATACTACGTAATTGCCGCTTGATCCAAAAGCTTAAGTTTATATGTAGAGCTACATAGTAGTATTAAAGCTCTAACAATTTCATTGGTTGGTATTAATAAAATATTAGTTAGAAGTGGCACTACTCTTCTAGTATGAGAATTATGCAGTTTGAGCAATGCTTTATTAGTTTTGACAAGTTTCATTGTTTCATATGTATTTGATATATTCAATTAAAGTAACTTCCAGTTGTCCAATAGGACGAATAATTGTTTGGTGATATCCAAATTTTTTGATCTGCAATTGATAGACATCCTTCTACAATTTTCTTTTATCTTTTTTTTCCCCTTAGTTTGATCTATTTCTTTTTAATATCTTTGAGTTATCACTTTTCTTTTTTGGTCTTCTCCTCTAAACACTTGAAAGTTGCTTCTTGGATCTTCCTATGCTAAATGTTTACGAGATCAATTCCAGAGTTCAAGACAAATGTTGTATCTTAAAATTGTCATATTGGTTTCTCTTAAAGGCAAGCCTCCAGAGGTTGGGCAAATAGCCTGAGTTTGAGTAAGCCAACTGTATAAGAAGTATAGTCAACTTGGACTTCAACTGTATTTAGTATTTTGTTTTATTTATTTATGGGTTAAAAAGTTTTAAGGTCTTGAAATTTCACCCCTATTTAATTTTAGATTTTTTTAGATCTTTCTTTCAACATAAAACCCCTTTTTGGTGATTTATTGTAAGAAAACATTTGTACAGTATTCAATCAAACAACAAACAACTTTTTAATAAAAACATTATTTTTACAAGCATTACTCATAAGCTTTACATTCATAAGCTTTTCTTGAATAAACAATATACCAAATAGACCCTATGTTTTAGATACAATTTCTTCAGTATGGGTGAAACTAAAAGCATGGCTATTCAAATGAAAATTGTTTCCCAAATTTGTGGACCAATTTGTGCTTGCTTTAATCTTTTGTATATTTTTGGTGTATCGATATTACTATAAAGAGTTATCAGCTATGAGTAGGACATATAAACTTGACATTCTTAAAGAGGAAACTATTATCATATCTGCGATATAGGACAATTTATAACTTAAAAATCTTACGTGAAAAGGATCCGAATTTTGGTTTTGTTTTATGTCAACTTTTAGTGGGACATAATTTGTACTGCTGTTATTTATAAAATAGGAAAATTTTCTTGAAAAATCATCTCGGTAAACTACCTGTTATGTATCTCAATTGTTAGTTTTGTCATTGAAGATTCATTGTTGGTGAAAATATATTTCTTTTGAATTAAAGTTTCTTTTAATATTCAGTAATGTCCGTTCTAAAACTGAATCTTCTGCAGTACACCCCTGCTATTGATATTTGGAGCATAGGATGCATATTTGCAGAACTACTAACGGGCAGACCTTTGTTTCCTGGGAAAAATGTGGTGCATCAGTTGGACCTTGTGACTGATTTGCTTGGCACTCCTTCCACTGAAACCATAGCAGCAGTTTGTTACCTTTATTAATCTTTTTTCTTATATTACAACATATTCTTATTCTAGTTCAGTCAAGCCCTTGTTCTCTCACCATTTCAGATTTTTCATAATGCCTGCAGATTCGGAATGAAAAGGCTAGAAGGTATTTGAATAGCTTGTGGAAAAAGCCGGCGGTTCCATTTTCACATAAATTCCATGGTGCAGATCCACTAGCTCTAGATTTACTTGGGCGTTTGCTTGCATTTGATCCTAAAGATCGTCCATCTGCTGAAGAGGTAAGATTTAATGAAACCCAGTTTAAATGGCCTTTCTTACATCATTATATTTGTGGTGAAATCAGTTTATACTAAATTCTGTCTATTTGTCTTTCCTGACCCTTGTTATTGTTCTATTTACAGGCATTAGCTCATACATATTTTAAAGAACTGGCAAATGGGAAGGAAGAACCCTCCAGGCAACCCATTTCAAAACTCGAGTTTGAATTTGAAAGGAGAAAATTGACAACAGAGGATGTAAGAGAGTTAATTTATAGAGAGGTATGATTAGTAAACCTGATACTAGCTTCAGTGGCATTGCCTTTCCACACCCTTATGGTTATATAATACTAAATGTGAACAGATTTTGGAGTATCATCCACACATGCTACTGGAGTACCTTCAAGGCACAGACCATACTGGCTTCATGTATCCAAGGTCAGGCATTTGAATGTTTTCACTGCTGATGGTTTAAATACTTGCAGAAAGAGAAAGGATTATTTACTGCCATGCACTGTTTTGAGGAGTTTTGTTACATTTTTCAGTATGAGAAATTATGAAACTATCAGCTGCTTAAATTTTTTTTCATTGTTTTAGACATAAGATTGGCGGCAATGTTGAAAATGATCAGATGGGACCATGTGGAATGGAGGTTCCTTTGATGCTAGTTTTGTTCATAAAAGGAAGAAATATAAAGATGATTTTGGTTCTAAGAATCTATATCTTCTTGCCTTCCAGTGAGTATATTTAGTATTTGAGAAAATTTTAGCAATCATCAAGAGGAATTATGCTGCAGTCTCAACTTTGAATGTTACAAATTTCTTTTTATGTTTAAGAAACTTCTTTATGAGGGAGTTTGATCTACTAGTTGGATTGATTGGGCTGTCTAGAATTTGATACATCCTTGTCTTGTAGCTGTTACTTCCTTATCTCTTCTAAGAATACATTATTAACCACAAACTATGGATCCTATATCAACAGTGGAATCGAACAATTTAAACGGCAGTTTGCCCGTCTTGAGGAGCAGTATGGTAAGAGAGAGAGAGGCAGTCCTCTCCAAAGAAAATATACTTCTTTGCCAAGGTAAGAATTAAAAATTTTTACATATAAAAAATTCGTTATATCATTTTAATTATATTTGACTGCAACCCTTCTTCTTCACAGGGAAAGAATCAATGGATCTGATGATGAGGCTACAGATCAAACTGAGATTTCGAAAAAGCGTTCTTCAGCTTCTTTTACTCGTGCAACTCTTCAGAGTCCTCCAAAGTTTCAGGGGTTTGGGGAATTGCAGTCTGCAAACAGAAATGCTTCTAAGCAGAATAGCTCTAGAAATCTAAAGTGTGGTGCCCTCTACAGGAGTAATAGCATCAGTGCTTCAAAGTGTGTGGGGGTTATCGGAAAAGATTGTGAATAACAGGTTCCTCGGCTCAGGGACAGAGGGAAGGGACCCCCATCAGCCACAAAGTTGGACGATTCTTTTACAATAAAGATGTGTTATTATTAACATATATTATGTACCATTAATGTTGTTGTTAGAACCAACCAATTTCTTCATACAGTTCTGTAATGACCATACTCCATTTAATAACCATACTCCCATTATTATTAATGAGGATATGGTTCAACAAGTAGTAGAGACTAATTTGATAAACATTTCAAATGTATCTTCATTTCTAGGGTTGATATTTATTGATATTTTAGAAGGAAATTCTCAACTTCTCCAAATCTTTAATATTAAGAGAAATAAGATTGCATCCTTAGATTAGAACCAAGGTAACAAAGAGATGGGACTTTTTATTTATCTTATAGGATACAGATAACTTCTAATTGAATATAGAACTGAAAATTTCGATTGCCATCTTTTAGAGACGGTTAAACCAAAGTTGATAAGGAAAAATTTTAGTTGCACCCTCTACCCCCATTGTAGCAGCAAAGAGTTAAAGTTCTGTAGTTTGTATTGTTTCATATTTAGATTGCATTTTCATTGGTGGGTTTTCTCAAGACTTGGAAGTTCAGGCAAAACTCTTCAGATACTGCTAATTATCCTTGGCAAGCATATCGCCGTTTATGGAAGCTCACTATCATCGCAACACCTCTTGACAGAATGCTGTTGCTCACAAACCATCTTCACATTTATATGTCAAGTTCTCATTTTAGAGATAAATAAACATATACCAAATCAAGCAGTGTAAGATCTTTTGTTGTATCATCATAATATAGTTCCCACTCTTGACAATGTAACCAAGGAACGAAAAAGGGCAATGAGAGAAACAGAGGGGACAAAGAAGTACAAGTCAACCATAACAATGGAGGACAATAGCCATATTAAATCGCAGACAAAATATTATAGACAATGACTGGAAGACAAAAAATCCAGTAGACAAGACTAACATATGTGATAAGATCCAAGATTCAAAAGTTCATTAGGACAGAATGAAGATATGCTTCCATTAAACAGAGAAGTGGTGATAGGGCAGTCCTGCCATTAGAACCATAAATTTTGTTTTCTACCAGGTAGAAGACAACTCTAATTACATCAGTGGGTATACTGCTAATAAATTTTTAACCCATTCATCTGGCAATAAATTGTAACTGCTAATCTAGCCACTGCCGTCAAGTTGTCCATGGGAAAGTAGGTGAGCCATATACTTCTGCGACCACATAAAAAAAGGAAAAGTTAGATTGCATATATGCAACGAGAATCTTATTCCATGCAGCTCAGATAATGTGGAAAACCCCCAAACTTCTCATACTAGGTGTTACTAATTCACAAAATCATCTTAGTACCAAACTCTTGACAGATAAAGAAATAAAACGAAAAACATCCGAGTTTCTTCTGCAACAGTGATCAGAATCAGGAAATTATAAGAAATAGCCAAATGGGAGGGGCTCAATTGAAAACTATCTGATTCTCAAAATTGTATAATTTGCGTAACCAATCTCCCACTTGGCTATTTCTTATAATTCTCCATTAAAATTTTTCTCTTTTATGGAAAACGTATATATTGTGTAAAATGAAGTTATCAATTGAAAAAAAGAAAGGCAACCTAGCAAGCTACGGCCAAGGCAAGGCGTAGGTTCATGCACAAGTGAATTTAAGGTTTTTACCTAAGGTCTTGTCCTGAAAAGCCATTCCTTCTGTAAATGAGAGAGAATGCTACTCATTACAAAGAATAGCACCTCAGAAGTAAGGAGCATAACTTTGAAGTTTCTTCCTAAAATGTAATTTTGGTGTCAGCACTCTGTTCATGGTTTAGACGTCCTCAGGCTCAAATCTGGCTTGGGCCATTTGATGAAGAAGCTGACCAGGATTCACGGCTATTTCTATTTCTAACTGGTTTAGAACATGACTGGTAAAAAATACAAACTTTTGAGTTTTATTCTCAATTGAAACCGTCGAATGGAAACTATTAATCCAAGGAATCATTCAATGCAAATACCAGTCGAGAAGTAAAAAATTAGTGAGATGATAGGCAGGAAACCCCAAATGGAATGCATCAAACAACTTATACCATAGAAATCTTTTGGAATTAAGCATATCACTGTCATTTCCCATGTTCACTATCAAAATCCCCTTAAGGTTTCTCAACATGTATTATGATTACCGGTGACAATCAACTTGCAAAGGAAGTACACCCAACCATGAAATGTAATCAAGCAAATTCCACTTTGATGATACATTCAAAACGAAAGCTCCTCTTGCATAGAAAACGAGTTTAGCCATGATCACAAGAAAGAAAATTATAGTCAATTACGACCATTCTACACATACCGCATGATAAGCATATGGTGATTTCCCTTGACGTTCAAAATGTTTATTCATGATGAGATACTCAATGGGACCCCACTCCTCGATTTCAAAGCAGTTGCCTAGAGCCGCTTTATATAACTACCGAATTCACCAAATAACACAACATATCAAATTCAAAGCAACCAAATACCAACTTAGCACAAAAACCACATTTAGAAATTCCAATACACGAGCTTGGAAAATGCAATACTCACGAACCTTAGATGTGTCAGTTAAGAGCTCAGTCCCCGCTGGGTATGACGCGTAGAATTGATCACCTCTAGAATAACCAGCTCTAGTCCTGCAACACCGAAATCAACAAATGCCCATCAAGGCAATGAGCTAAAGTAACAAAATACCGACGAAAACAAACAAAAACAACCTTAACACCAATGAAAGTATGTATGCCTCACGTGTTGCTAGTGTAAGCATAGCTCAATACAGCGACGAAGCAATAGAATCCTGTGTAGGACACGACTCGGCGAAACTTTTGAATCTTGAGAATCTCTCTGAACGCGTCGTAGAGCATCATGTTTAATGGTATTACAAGATTAAGGTGTGGCTGAAACCAGAAAGTGCATCCAAAGAGATGGATCAAATATTGTGTCGAACAGGTGGAGTGCGTTAGGGCCTTCTAGATGCTTTTGATCAGCTAGTTCACTAAATCCAAACGACATGTCGTTTAGTTATTATATTATAAATTTTTACGAGTAATTTTTGTAATAAATATTACAGATAAGTGAAACTGTAAATGGGGGAATATTCCTATGACTCTGACAATATATGTTCCAATTGGCCTGACTTTTCGGACAGTAAATGTATATAATACTTTTATCATTTATATATATAAATTAATAGAAAATTTTAAGAAATTAGCCAATTTAAAAGAGGGTCAAATGAAAAATAACAAGTTTCAAAAATCGATAATTCCTTAAACCAAAATTTTGGAATGTGGATCTTAGATCGAGGATCACGGTCTAAATTAGATTGTGGACTGTGACTCACGGCCTCGTATAATATTTCATGATTTTAAATTTTGGTTAAAAAAATTATAAAAATTGAAAACTTATCTATTTTCATTTCAAACCCTAAGTTGACTATTTCTCATAATTTCTCAAATTAATAAAAGCTGATGGTCATGTAAAATCTCATAGTGACAAGAAGGAACTAGGGATGGACACCCTACAAGGCCAGGTCAATTGAGCCAACCCGACTACCAACTCGAATCAGAGGGGTTGCAAAAAATCTACCTTATATCGGGTTATTTTTTGGATGGACACGAATGGACGGATCATTGTCGGGTTGGTCGGATTACGTCAACAGTATTAATTTTTACAAATTAAGTTAGACGGGTCAGATCAACAGTATTGACTATTGATATTTCGAATTACAAAATTTTGGCCCAGGAAACACTTGCATTTTTTTTTAGAGTGCATCCAGTATTACGTTTTCAGCATAACATCAACATACTTAATTACTAATTTAAATGTTACCCAAATCAGGTGCCAATTAATGGAGTTGCTTTTCAAGCATGTGGATCATGGTAACTTAATTTTAATGCACTTCTTTGAGAAAAAGGATGCATACTTTCGACTATTATAATGAGAAAGATTAGATTAAATTTTATTTCATCTCCAACTTGACACATATACATGGCCAACGCAATGCTCTTCAATTCCAAAAGCCAATCATTCTTCTTTTATTATTATTTTTTTCTTTCAATTTTTTTTTTCAGTTGTTTTGTTGTCTATGTAAGATGAAAGTTTACTCATAATTCTTAGGATAATTGCCATAATTCAAGGACACATCATTACAGAGAAACAAGAAAGGTTGAAAAGATATGTTTTTGCCAAAGCCTAAATTACATTAACAAGATAAATTGGAGTGCCTAAGATAAGATAAATAAAACATAAGATGCCATTTCTGTCTAAGCTAAGAAAGTTTGAAAAGGATTCTTGATTTTGCTAAAGTTTGTACTATAAACTATGCTGATTACCCCATGAAATATAATATTCTTCCGTTTCAGAAAATTACAGAAGCAGTTCTGTTGTTAGGAAAATTGTTTTAAAATCAGAAGCAGAACCATTACAAAGCACCACAAAAGAACATTAGTTAGGAAAGATGAGATAGAAAAATAGGAGTTACAAAAAGACAACAAAAGACTATTATTGAAGTCAACTAAGAAATGGTCATGTCCTTCTCTCTTTCTCTCAGGCTGTCATTCACATAGGTACTTTTTTTTTTAAATAAAGGAAAAGAGAAAGTGAAAGAAGAGCAAAAAGAAGATAGCCAGCATGAGGAGGATTATCACCTGCAACTATTATTATTATTTTTCTTTTTTGGGCAGAAATTAATACTCGACAAAACCATTTATGTAAGAGCTCACTCGTCACAACTGATATAACAAAATTTTACTGGTCTACAAACGGAGTACTATAATTAACACTCAATCATCTGTAATTGAACTTATTGCAGATTTTTAACTCAAGAGCATAACCGAGTACCATTAGAAGAAAAGCATGACACGATGGTGTTGTTGCAGCCACTACTCAAATTAAGTTAAAAGAACAACCATTATTTTGCATAAAAATACATAGATATTAAAAGCTCAACATACACACTAAAAGGTAAATTAGATGCTAGTAGCTAATTGAGGGAATCGAGAACCAGGGATCAAATTGGTAAATTATGTAAACTATATATATATATATATATATATAAAGTATTCCATTTACTTTTGCACAAGTTTGATGGACCATCGAGTCTGGATTTTCAATGCTTCATTTTCAGAGACATATTAACCATTTGATATTTCAACTTAAATCGTTTCCTGAGGGAAAAAAAAGGTTTCTGTCCTGAATTACTAGAAATAATATAGTAACAAGAAAAAGGTAAGAAACTGAAATGAGTATCTATGCTTCCGTATAACCGTAAATAGGTTAGCAGCCCACAGAGTGTAGTGGATTGGGTACTGAGAAAGGAATATGGTTCATGTTCGATAAGTGGGCATCAAGCACTCTACGTGATTGCATCATTTCTAATACAAACATTTCTCAGACGCGATTGACTAACGATTCAAGTCTATCTAGTATCTACTTTACCAAACTGAAACCACTCCACAGGCTGTTTCAAGTATTACAGAACCGAGGGCTTCCATCAAAATCAAATCTATGAAAATAATAAAAAAGTAAGTAGAGAAACATGCTCCGATAGCTAAAAGAACACTGTAAGCATCTTCATCATATATTCATACCAAAGGAACACTGCAATCTATACGTAAGAAATAAACACAGAAGAGAAAGGAAAAAGAAAAGACAGCTTATTACCTGGTTCCCGGCTGCTGCGGAGGACGGCGAGGCGGCCAACTGCGACTGTGCAGGCAGGGTCACGGACTCACGGCGTGAGACTGAGAGAGCAAAATCAAACGTTAGAAAGTTAGAAACTAGGATTCGTTCCCGGAATTCTTAATATCTATCCATAATCAGCTGCGGAGGGGTGAACAATAAGTAAAGATATCAACCAATAGGTGAACGACACATGGATGTTCAATTACTTTTGGCCTAGGCCGGATTCGGGTTAGTCGGATTTCAGTAATATAACCCGACCTAAATCCGAGATCCAGGGTTGTACTATTTTGATCCGATGTCAGGTTGTGTAATTTACATTTCAACCAAAACCCGATGGACAGGCTAACCCAATAGGGCCACGTCTATAAATTATGCCTATCCTTGTAAATAATAGACACCCCAAGGTTTGGTCTAAGTAACAAACTCACTCCTGTTATTCGTAAAGTAACATAAAAACCCACATTTTGATATTTTAAATAACATTAAGACCCCTATTTTTATGTGTCAAGATCTCCATATTTTTTAATTCTAGAGGTATCTATGTTACTTTATTAATAATAAGGGTGAGATTGTTACTTAGACCAAACCTCGAGTGTCTAGTATTTAACCCCCTTCTAAATCTATTAACAAATCAGTGACTTAAAAACAGAAAAAAATTGTGTTGTTGATTAAAAGTACACCATTCCTTATGGTTAAAGGTCAAGTGAATAGGCAAATAAATAGAGAATTGTAGACGCAATTGGTAATCTCACTGTAGCAAAAGATTTATACTTTTCTAAATTCTAGTGGAAAAGTAATAATTGTTCTTTGTCTTGATTAAATTTTGGTGAACAGATACAGCCACTCAGAAGCTCTTGCTAATCAAATCTGAAACCCAAGTAACTATTACAAGCAATTGCTAATTTCAGACTGATAAAAGAGTACAAAGTCATACAAGAAGTAAATTTCAGACTGATAAAAGAGTACAAAGTCATAGAAGAAGTAAATTTCAGACTGATCCCCTGAAACTGTATTACAAAAGCTCTTGATGATTGCCAAACAAACCTTTCCCAAGAACCCAAGCCTCAATCATTACCTGAGAATTAAGTGGCTGGTCAGTAGGCACAAGATGTCCCGCACCTAACACTACTGCATGGCTCAAACTCCCCCACTTCTGCACATACCCGGCAAGCTTTCCATTCACTTCCCAAACCTTTCTATCAGCCATCAAAAACCTCTCAATTCCCTCCCATTTCATTGTCTTAACCCAAGCCTCAGTTGACAACACTCCATCTCTCAAGTCAAAAAATCCTTGATACAACAAGACCTTGCTATTCTTCACCAAGAATTCCACCATGTGTTTCACGCTCTTCATCACATCTTCATGCAATGCATCCTCAACAACATCGCTACATTCATCAAAAACTATGCTTTCTTCAGCTCCCAGGGCCTGCTTGATCTCATCTATCCTTAAAAGCTTAGTCACCAAATCTGTTTGGTAAGGAATCTTTTTAGTAAAATCATACAAAGTGGCTAAACCTGTCATGTTTTGCAACATATCCAAGACCACATTTCTTGCATTTGTTGCCTCACTCCATTTCCCCATTTCAATCAACTTCACTGCCTTCGATTGAGCTCTCTCCAATTCACTCTTTTGCCTCTCATTGACGAAGCCTGAAAAATAAGCATTTACGGCATGAGTAGCAACTTGAGTTACCGGGTCCGTTAACCCGTTACCGATGGCAACACCTTGCAAGTTCACTCTTTTCGACTCCGGCAAATCCACGTTTTTCTTCAAAATGTAGTACCCAATTGCAGGAGCATACTTGCCAGCATAACTCTCACCAGTAATATAAATGGGTCGGTTTTTGAACAAGGGATCCGATTCGATGAACCCTGTGATGGCAGCAAAAAGATGCTTAGCAACAGAAAGTTGATCTCTTGGTATTTCATCATCTGTTGCCGCAATACTAAACCCTGTTCCAATGGGACTATCAAGAAAAAGGAGGCCAAAAATGCGATTCCAGGAGCCAGAGTTGGGTTCAAGGCCAAGGCTTTGAGTGTTTCCCTTGGCAGAAAAGTGAACGCGCCAAGGACCAAGTTCAAGAAAGTTACCGATCATGGAAGAGCAGCCAGGGCCACCCTGGAGCCAAATGAGAAGTGGGGTTTGGGAGAGGGATGAAATGGGTTTTTGTGCTTCATAGAAGGTGTAGAAAATGGCTGAGCCGGTAGTGTGGTTCACAGGGAGGTAACCGGACTTGGTGGGGAGGGCTTCACTGGGAAGAACAAGAGACGAAACATGGTGGTGGAAGGAGAAGA
>JANKKB010028673.1:0-16067 GCA_026225775.1 Bursera palmeri | reverse complement strand
CGTAGGGTGGTGGCTGTACAACAGGGGGCTTTGGCACGTAGGGTGGTGGCTGTACAACAGGGGGCTTTGGCACGTAGGGCGGTGGCTGCACCACAGGGGGCTTTGGTACGTAGGGCGGTGGCTGCACCACAGGGGGCTTTGGTACGTAGGGCGGTGGCTGCACCACAGGAGGCTTAGGCACGTAGGGTGGTGGCTTCACAACAGGAGGCTTTGGCACGTAGGGCGGCGGCTGCACCACAGGAGGCTTAGGCACGTAGGGCGGTGGCTGCACAACTGGAGGCTTTGGCACATAGGGTGGTGGCTTCACAACAGGAGGCTTTGGCACATAGGGTGGTGGCTTGGGATAGTGGGGAGGCTTGACATGTGGTGGTTTAGGGTGGAAAGGTGGCTTGACATGCGGTGGTTTAGGGTGGAAAGGTGGCTTGACATGCGGTGGTTTAGGGGGGAAAGGTGGCTTGACATGCGGTGGTTTAGGGTGGAAAGGTGGCTTGACATGCGGTGGTTTAGGGTGGAAAGGTGGCTTGACATGTGGTGGTTTAGGGTGGAAAGGTGGCTTGACATGCGGTGGTGTAGGGTGGAAAGGTGGCTTCACCTTGGGAGGATGTTCAGGTGGACACTTAGGTGGATATTTCTTGGGAGGAGGAGCTGGATATCGGCAGTATGGACAAGCCAAAGAACCGAGCAGAGTGCTCAAGTTCAAAAGCAGGATCAAAAGACTAGCCAAAGAATACTTGCCTCCCATGATAGCTAGAGAGCTTTTGAGAATGAAAGAAACACAGCATGCAAAATCCTTATTATAAAGGTATAAAGATTCAGACAGGAGATAGTAGAGATTAACTTAATTAACAATCAATCAATCAATCCATCATTCATCATTTCAATTCAGAAGTTTGTCCTGATTATTTGACTTTGATGATCAAAGCGGCAAACGGGAGACCCTCAAATCACAAAAAGACACATTGAGATGCAGAAATTAAGAGAGAGATATACTGCGAGACAACTAGAGCTCAGTAACAAGTGGGTTCACTAGGGCAACCAGCGCACGAGCCAAAGGATTTTTAGGATAAAGAGAATCGAGAAAACGCGGTGTTTTGATCGCGGATGTTTTGACGTGTAGTGACTGTTGAACCCGTGATTGGCTAAGAATTGCTTCAAATTGCATGTATTTTTTTTTATTAAAAACTATATAAGATGACAAGAATTCACTTGGATATTTTCCTACATGCATTAATTCTCACAAAAACCAGCTAGCTATTTCAAAACCTCACTTCAATAATTTTCTTTTCTAATTTTCTACTATGCATGTCGGTCAGAAATGTACAAACATCAAAATTAACATCATAGCTTGACTTTCTAATTTTTGGGTTAATAGATTGTAAGTAGATTTTGACGATGCTTGTACGTTACAAAAGCTTTCTATGTGCTATTCGTTAATTGGTTCTAATGTCTTATTACTAAACTTTAGAGATAACTAAACACAGGTGTGTTTGTTTCTTGTTCGAATTAAAATCAGTGAAGATGCTTGTTCTTATTTAATGACAATCCATCCTAAAATTTTCATTTGTCATGACTTTCCCCATTTGGATTTACAAATCTATTCTGAAAGTGATAATTTTATGTAGAGAACAATTTTTATCTTTCAATGGATATATTGTCGACAAAATTTTAGTAGAAATATTTTGTTGTGGATTCTGAAAAATATTTAGGATAAATGTCTTACAGATTTCATATTTAATTCATAATAATAAGAAGAGCTTGTGTAGTGGAAGATAATCTTTTTGCATTAGAATTCAAAGCCATCAACTGCTGTACTTTAGATTTGCATATCAGGATTCGCATTGCAAATTTTCCCAAAAAAAAGTTACACATGGCTTGAAGAGCTATTCTTTCTGCTTAGGACAACGAAATTTATTCGAAAATTTTGTATTTTTTTGACTTTTTTTATATTCAATTAATTAATCTTTGCTCATATATGTAAATAATTCTCATGCACTTGTATTTAATCCAAAACATATATAAAAGGTTAGAACACATATATTATTGGAGATTTATTTATTCTTGTACATATATTTTGCATTAGAATTTCGAAGCCATATAAACAGCTGCATTCACAGCTTGCCCTGAAGATATATAAATTAAGTTCTTGAAATAATTGAATGGTTGATCGACAAACACATGTAAGAGTAAGATGATTGATTTCTGGCTTTCAATAACAACAATTAAATTGATTCTAAAAATTTCCTCGACTTCCATCCATACAGTCAAGTGATCTTTTTTATCTGAAAGGAATCAAATATGTTTTTGTCTATTCTGTTTGTCTTAGGTCATTCTTAACCAAAAATGGACATGGACCCCTCATTGAAAGGTTACAGAAAACTTTGTGTAATTCACACCACTCATGGCTTAAAGCTCTCTGCCACATATAAATGATCTAAAATTACTTAATGATTCATGAAAACTGCTGCATATATACCTTATGAAATACAATTAATTAACGCGAAAGATCAACTTTCAAATGATAATAGAAATAGCTGCATTACCAATTATTTTCTTAATAATATTTATTCCATTTACAGAGAAGTAGAAGCTAGAGAGTATTATCGACAAAATAGCTAGGTTCAATAGCCAAAATCCCTAAATAATGCATGCTTGGACTTAAACAGTAGTGTTGCTGAATCTTAAAAGTAGCTGTGTGTCTCAAGTGGTGGTGTCTCGGAAATGAACTCAAACAAGCTGTGTGGTCTCCATTTATGATCAGGCGGTGACGAAGTGGCAATCATCAAAACCTGCCATGAAAAATTGATTGAATATCAGATAATTATATGGTAATATTAATTAATATTATTGTGCTTAAATCATATATCAAACATGAATTAAGATAATTAAGTGAAGATGGTGTATGAATGAATTATTGTGAAGCTTTACTTAGTACACGTCAGATCCCATTTGGGATTACTTTTGAGAGAAAGAAGATAACATTGTTTTTCATTATTTTCAATTAAAAAAAAAAGTGTCATTTGCATGTCACGGATCCATAGAGACAAACATATCCCAAAAGTAAAATCGCGAGGTAGACAAATTTGCGTGTGACTTTAGTGATTAGGTTATGTTGTTTATTAATTCACAACAAGTTGACATTGTTTAGATTATATAGTTTTTGGAGAATGAAAATCTAGAATTTCGGATCCTGAAACATAACAATATTCTGTTTGTAGAAACATATTCAATAGACTTACTCGGATCAATGCTGACAAGCATAGCAGTCCCACCAAAATCACAAGTTCCTCCAGCCTTCTTGCTCTTTTGCCAGTAACTATTGAAAGCATATGAAGCATGTGCAAACATTGTATTGGGTTGAAAGCATGGCCCATTTGGCTGAATTGGCTTGCAATCTGCTCCTGTCCCGCATGCGTAGTCCATGGCTTCTTGAATTATTGAGTCAGGCACTGTTGGCTTAGCCACGCACCATACTGCAAACTGAGGCTTTTTATGTGGGGGAGGTGGCACAGATGGTGGCGGGAAAATCACAGGTGGTTGATACGTTGGTGGACTAGGATTAGGAACATGTTTTGGTGGGCTAGGAATGTTGGTTGGTGGGCTCGGTACATATTCAGGTGGGTTTGGGCTTGGTGAAATTGGCGGCGGGCCGTACACGATATGAGGTGGACTTGGAGGTGGAGTTTGGAACGGTATATGGGGTGTGAAGGGTACAGAAGGTGATCTAGAAGGTGCTTGTGGGCTAAATGGTGGTGGGTTTAGGCAGAAGGGAGCAGGGTTGGTATCAGGTAAGGAAATTGGTGCAAGTGACTCAAGAGGTGGCAGAGAGAATGGAGAGCTTAAGCCATATGATTCAGGTTTAACAGGATCCAATAATTTGTTGTGGATGTTTATGTGAGTTGATGCTTTTGGCTTGCTCATCTCTTTGTGAATTGAGCTTATACTGATTTTTGAACCGAGAAAGTGTAAATTATGAAAAGAAACTCTTGCATCTGCACCAAATAAAAAATATTGATCACATCCAAACCACATAATTGGAAAACCATTCATGTAGAAAACAAACAGCTAGCCCAATAAAATGATAGTTAAGAAAATACCAGTTAGAGTGAAGAAGGTGATGGTTAAGATGGAAGTGTATGCAAGTAAAGCAAATAAACTGATGCAATCTCTTCTTGACTCCATGGCATGAAATGCAGCTTTTCAGCGACCTCTACCCTCAACTTCCAACTGGGATTTTCTGCTTGAATACTGATCCTTATAGAAGTAGTGGGGGATAACTAATATAGGCAGCTGAGGCAAGCTAAGAGCTCATAATAGTAAAAGAGAATTATGGGGCAAAAGAGGCTGGCCATAAAGAAGCTAGATGGGATTCTCAACGTAGAGAACCTTATACTCTATATTCTGCTTCATTATTTTTCCTCTTATACTGTAACATTACAAGAGATGGAACTTCATCTCGAGACCAGTTGTTCAGGATGATTTTCTTTTAAAATTAATTAGTTAATTGTTCACTTTCTTGTTAGGAATATATGCTTGCTTGTCAGATGAGAAAAATGAAAAAATGGATGTTATTTCTTTTCCTCCTTTTGTTTTACTTGCTTCCTACTCAAAGAGTACTCTCTCTCCCTTTAATGTCTACATGTAATATTAAATAACATATTGAATCCCAGAATCAGAGTAGAAAAGCTTCCTGGAGAAAACAAGTACTAAATCTATTCATATGTAGTAGAGGAAACAATACTGAGAAAAAGATACTAACTATTTGCTCAATTGGGGAAATTTAATAAAGGGACAGATCATAAAGCATATATATGTTTAACAAAGCTTTAAAGTCTCTCTCCTGCCTTTTCTGCTTATTATAAGCTACTTGCTGCTACAGGCTTCAAATCCTGAAATCATACAGGAAAAGAACTTCCTGGACAATATCTGTAGTCAGCTTTTAAAATCGTTCCAAAGTTAGGCAGAAAAACTATTAATATATTGCATATGTAAGCATTAATTCCAAGAATCCTAGTCATTAACAAGATGACTCAAAACAAAGTCTGCTCATGTTGGTTTTGCATATTCAAAGCACTCAAATTTTATATATTAATTAAAAATAATATAGAATTTTATATGATTTATTTCACGTTATGAGATGAACTTTAACTGAAGCCTGAAAGGGGATAATTAAAGTAACCCCCCAGGGTTTGCAAGGATATTTTACAGTGTCTYGTTTATTGTCAATCTCATTAATTTCAACAAATGATAATTGATAACTGATGTTTGAAGGGTTGATTGTTATTTTTAAAAAACTACATGTGCCTCACTGTATTTTAAGCAAACAAAGGAGGCTTGGATAGTTTATCTGAGTAAAAATGTGGAGTTAGATTAAAAAATAAAATCTATTAAATTATTATGATATTTTTTAGGCCATCTTTTATTATTATTATTATTATAATATTTTGTCACTTCAACCAACTAAAACCCACCTAAAGTAACGTTGGCTAGAGAGAAGATACCTAACATTGAAAAAGAACTGAAATGAGGGTAAAATCGGGAAAACACATTTCGAACTTGTTGTGTCTTGTAACGGTCACTTTTTGTGTCTTCTTCTCAGGCCTTTGTGTTCTCTAAAAGCACGACTCTCATAGCTTTCAATCAAGCAAACACCAAAATTCAATGCTGCAAATGAACCAGTTCAGAGGAGGAGAACAAAAAGAACAAGAAGAAGAAGCTAAAGAGAAGCTCATCATAGCAACCACAACAGCTAAAGTGATAGAGTATTTGCAGCCATTCATGTCAAAAGAACTTCTCTGCAAGTTCCCAGACAACTCTGCCTTCGACTTTGACTACTCGCAGAGCTCATTATGGTCTCCTTTGGTCCCCCGTTGCTACAATCCCATGGATTTGGACTTGATAACTCCAACAAAGCTTTCGTTTGATCAGTCTGGTTTCGGGTTTGAGTTGGAGAAGAAGATTGGTAAGAACAGTGCAAGGAAAGTCAGTTCCAACCTCAAGAAGAAAATCACCACCGCAGCCTTCAATTTTAATCTTAATCTTTTGAAGAAGAAGAAGAAGAAGATGAAAAATGTCAAGGCATCCGAGTTCTCTCCAGCTTCTGTTAAGGGCTCTTGTGCACCTATCACCACTAAGGTAAATATTCTGAATCTGGGTTCTTAATTACTTCTGTCTAACGTTCAAAAATGTTGTCTTAGCAAACTTATCTGAGCTAAAGCCCATCTGGGAAATCTTTCTTTTCAATCGATCATTAGCGTAACAGGTTATCCATGAGTTCTCTTGCTTGACAAAGTATGAATTTTTGTTCAGGGATGGATTAAGATGCTGAAAGCTGCCTCTAACCACTTTAAGAGAAAGAAGAAAGATCCTACCATGCATGTTAAATTATCCAAGAGTCTGAGAGACTCAAGTGATTGAAGATTGAAGGGTCTTTGATTGATTCGTTCTGCTTTGCTGAATTGTATTTTTTCTCATTTATAAATCACTTGCTGTAGTTAAAAAATTCCCTTGGACAGCAAAACTGTTTCGGTTCAGCTGCCATAACAAATGTCTCGGGTGAATTTACTTGTATGCCACAAATACAAATATTCATTATTTGTATGCCTACCTAAGTTCTCATTCAATTTTTATTTGTAAATTGATAAGGCAGGGCCAGGCAAATTATTGACGTGATATGTTCGGTAAAATACCATTCCATGGCATATCTGCAAGAACTTATTAATTTAATTACAATAATGATGGTTCTATTAACATAGCAATTCCAACGGGAATCTAAAAATGCTTTAAATTGTAATAGGCTCTGTTTTATCTTAGGAAAGACATCTGAGAGCTTATTTTAGAAAACCTAAATGATGTTCTCAGTTCTCACCATGGTAAATCACTCATCATCAAGTGTTCTATCCTAATTCCTATGGATCAAGCAGGCTTTGAAAGTTTGAATAACAACAAGAAGTATTTGAAAAAGTGGTCGGGACATTAGCGATTGATTTATTCATTACACATCATATTCCATTATCTATCATGGCAACAAAACGCACCAAGTCCGAGCTCTTATTTTCTTCATGGCTTCTTTCCGAGTAGATCTCCAATCAAGTACATATGCAGCAAATGAAGGTCCACCACTCAGCAAAGCTAATCTGCTCTTTTCATTCACCTCCTTGACCCTCTTTCTCACCTCATTATCCCTGTCCATAAAACATCTTATGGCTCTTGCTATCTCAACTGCTAACACATCCTCCCCACTAGTATTTCTATAATCCAATCTCATCGCCACTGCCAACCCCAGATCTCTCGCCATTTCAAAAGCATATCTGTTGCTCAGCATACAGAGGCCATGCCACAATTGAAACACCACACCACGAACTCTCTAAGAAGGAATTCCGCCCACAATCTGACACAAATCCTTCAATAGATGTCAGAACTATTACCTACTTTTGTGGTGTCCATCCACAAAACTTTTTGTTGTTTGTTCTCTCCAAGAACCCATTTGGCAAGAACTCCTCGAGATCAGTCGTATAATCACTATGCCCTTCAAATTTATCCTTTGATAGTGGCTTACGTAAAGACCACAAGAACCTTGGCCCACTTTGTTCCAGCCCAACCGCAATTTCTTTCACTTGCTCTTCACCAAAGGTCCCAACGCTTCCAATGCACAAGTAGACAACTAAAAGGAGGCTGATTATCAAGCCATTTCCTGATCTCATCTCGTTGAATCTCATGAAACTAACCTAATACTCTGGCCTTTGAGATCAATCAGCAGTCCAACTGTGTAAATAGATGGTAAATGTTCAACATTCAGCAAAGCGTTAACTGCTTGAGACTCCAGTTCTGCATATGCGTTCATAATGGTCCCTTTGGTCTCTCTGACTTTTCTTTCCATGGTTCATCATTGTTGTGTACCCACCATAGTTGTTGAACAAAAACAAAGATAAAACACGACTAGGTACCGGGTTGAGGTAACTGGGGATGATTGAGTCAGCCTTAAACTCTTCAAATTCTGCGCCAACCTTTTTGTAAGAAAATTTGATTTTTATGGAAGAGAGCTCGTTGAATAGTCCTCCTACAGAAGTGGTTCCATCACTATAGTCATTACATTGCATTGAATCGATGGTAATCATTATGGATTAGAATGGTTATAGGTTAGTATAAAAAAACTAAGTAAAAAAATTTAAGTTCAAATAGTTTAATAATAATTTTATTTATTACATTTCATGTTAATTAATTTATTACTAAAAAATTAAATAAAATATCGTTATTTTGTAACCCTTAAGAGTATCTCTTGTTATCAAACTCTATTTTCTTTTTCATGAAACAATTTCATAAACAGATTATTAATAACATAATTGAGTTACGATGAATAATATCATTTTATGGTATCATTCTGATCTAAAAAAGTTTGTATTTTTTAATTGAACATTAATCTTGATGTAATTTTTTATTATTATTTTGAAATCCAATAAAAGTTAACGATCTTCATAGATTTTCATTTCATCAATTCTCAGATTATATTATCTTGGCCAGATGCCGAACTTGAAAACGAAATCTTCTCCCTTCAAGGCTTCAACATACAAAATACACAAGCGATCACAACTCGTAGTTAGAATTTCTCGGTGAAATAACTATAAAACACTTAATCATAATTAGGAAACCTAATTCCATCAATTAACAGAGGGTTGTTGACTTCTGGGTGATTAGTTTTCGAGTAAAAAAGAAAAAAAAAAGTATTTAAGAATATTTACAAAGGGGTTGTTTAATCATTATAAAATTTAAATAAGTTTTAAGGAAAATGCAAATAGACTCACTAGGATCTACGTTATCATTGATTGGATTTGGATGCACAGGGAAAAGATTTTCTCTGCGAGCCGACTTTAATTCAAATAAAAAGCATTACTTCGTATTTGATTATCTATCATCATTCATCAATGCAAACAAACTCCAAATCATGAAAAGATGTTATAGATGTTGCAATCTTCTTCATGGGATGTCTCTCAGTATATTTTCAATGAAGCGGCCATATGCTGCAAACGAAGAGCCATCATCCATAAGTACAGCAAATCTGCTCTTTTCACTCTCCTCCCTGACCCTCTTTCTCACCTTATTATCACTGTCCATCACACATCTTATAGCTCTTGCTATTTCATTTGCTAACACAACTTCTCCACTAGTTTTTCTGTAATCCAATCTCAGCTCTACTGCCAACCCCAGATCTCTCACCATTTCAAAAGCATTCATGTGTTGCTCAGCATATATAGGCCATGTCACAATTGGAACACCATACCACAAGCTCTCTAAGATGGAATTCCACCCACAGTGTGACACAAATCCTCCAATAGATCTATGAGACAATACCTCCTTTTGCGGTGCCCATCCACAAAGCTTTCCAATGTTCTTTGTCCTCTCCAGGAACCCATTTGGCAAGATCTCCTGGAGATCACTCGTGTAATCGCTAGGCATTGCAGACTTATCCTTCGGTGGTGGCTTACGTAAAGACCACAAGAACCTTTGCCCACTATTTTCCAGCCCAACCGCAATTTCTTTCACTTGCTCTTCACCAAAAGTCCCCATGCTTCCAAAGCACAAGAAGACAACTGAAGAAGGAGGCTGATGATCAAGCCATGTCATGATCTCATCTCGTTGTGTCTCATCTGAGACTAACCAATTAATCTGGCCCTTGAGATCAATCAGCGGCCCAACTGTGTAAATAGATGGTAAGTGTTCAATATTCAACAAAGACTTAACTGCATGAGACTCCAGTTCTGCATATGAGTTCACAATGATCCCTTTGGTCTCCTTGAATCTTCTTCCATGGTTCATCATTGTAGTGCAACCACCATACTTGTTAAACAAAAATAGAGGCAAAACACCTCGTGGTACCGGGTTGGCATAACTGGGGATCATCGACTCAGCTTCAAACTCTTCAAATTCTGCGCTAACCTGGTCATTTCTAGTTGGAAAGTTTAGCATCAAACCAAGCATAGCCGCATTAACGGGGAGACACATATAGGATGGAACACCGAGTTCATTACCTACATCTATCATGGATGTACAAAACAAATCAAGTAACAAGCCAGCAAGTGGAACTGAGTTAGAGTTGGAGAGAACATGCTTGATAATAGCGTCTTTAACATGTGGTTTGCAACTATCTATTAAATCTGTCGCAGATTTTTCAACCGATTTAGGAAACTCTTCAGGGGGAAGATCTACTTGATCTTGAGGAAGATGGATGAACCTTATTCGGGTATCAGAGGCTGCCAGCGATTTAGTAAATGCAGCCATATCAGATCCCAAAGGTGCCCGCAGGAGAATAACCGTTATTAAGAAACGATCATCTCGATCCAACAAGCGCTTTACAAACTCTATTTGGGGTGTCAGATGTCCTGCTCCTGGCGCAGGGATGGACACTAACTGTGCAACTTTCTTCATTGGTTATCTTCTTCTCTGCGTCTTTATGATTCGTCACTAGAAAATAGATGGAATATATCCAAGAAAGTAGATTGATTGTCACTATTATTATGAGTGTGTAATGCAAATCGAAGCAAAATCCATTTGCAATGAATGAAGGTTAAGTATAGCTTGTCGAAAAGTCATTCTACAAAAGTGGATCTATCATTGGACCTGTTCAATTTCTATTTGTTAGCCAAAGGCAGTGGTGGGTTGTAAAAGTGTCAAATCTATTCATTCAAAGTATGTACACACCATCAGTATTAATAACTCAATTGACAGTGTATTAGTATTTATTAACTAATTATAATGAGTGCGGAGCAGGTTCCAAATGACATGTAACTCCTTTTTATAGAAAAAAAAATCAAGCCATTTTCATTAATTTACCACGTAGAGATTGTCATTTATAGATGTCTAGTAATTTTTTCTTAATTAGGTGGCAGGGTCAAATTTTGCGCGACCTGGCTGTGGTACTGGGTGGAGTTTGGAACTTGATGGTGCTTCTTTTCGGCGACCGCATGCTTGTTTCCATGATGGCTTGCTTGTTTTTGACGATTGGGTTGACCTTGATGATTCACAAATGGTTGGATTTGTGGATTGTTTGATTGAAGTTTGGTGTTGAATATAAGAAAGTCAGATTAGGATGTGATCAGTTTTTGTAATTGAATTTAGATTAGTGTTTTTTATTTGTTAAAATATTATTATATTATAAATAACAATTTTGTAATTTAATTATTATATAAAACGATAATAATACCCTTAAAGCTATTAACTTCAATGGAATGAGATTAACAAAAGAAGTTTTGTGAATATTTTCAAAAAGGTTGGGGGTCGCCGTGATTACCCTTTATCAATTCGATGGCATACATGCACGATTGTGCAGTATATTTCAATCCCATGGGAAACACGCACAACGTTACTAATTCATCTGATTTCGTTAATGATGTTTCTAATAACGTAACAATTCAATCAGAATCTAACAAACAATGCTGTAAATTGTAGGAGGCTTTTTTTTTTTTTTTTAATCCCAGGGAAGGAGGCTGATAGCTTATTGTAGAAAAACCATAATTGATGATCTCACCATGATAAATCACAAATGAACAAGAGTTCCATGTTATTAAACCAAATGCAAGTTTTTCTCTACTAATAGACTGGAGTATTTGAACAAGTGTTGAAATTAGAGATGATTTATTCATTACTCATCCTATTCACTTCTCTATCATGACAACGAAACCCATCAAGCTAGTACCATTTTCTCTTCGTCACTCCTTTCTGAGTAGATCCTCAATCAAGCGTTCATATGAAGTAAATGAAGATCCACCACTCATCACAGCTAATCTGCTCTTTTCACTCGCCTCCTTGACCCTCTTTCTCACCTTATTGTCACTGTCCATCACACATCTTATGGCTCTTGCTATCTCATCTGCTAACACAACCTCTCCACTAGTTTTCCTGTAGTCCAATTTTAATTCCACTGCCAATCCCAGGTCTTTCACCATTTGAAAAGCATTTATCTGTTGCTCAGCAGACGTAGGCCATGTCACAATTGGAACACCATTCCACAAGCTCTCCAAGGTCGAATTCCACCCACAATGTGACACAAATCCTCCTATTGAAGTATGAGCCAAGACTTCCTTTTGTGGTGCCCATCCGCATACCATTCCAGTATTGTTTGTTCTCTCCAAGAACCCATTCGGCAAAACCTCCTGGAGACTTGTGTAATCAGTTGGTTCTTCAAGTTTATCCTTTGGTGGTGGCTTGCGTAATGACCACAAGAACCTGTTTCCGCTTTGCTCCAGTCCAACCGCAATTTCTTTTACTTGTTCTTCACCGAAACTTCCCATGCTTCCAAAGCACAAGAAGACAACTGAGGAAGGAGGCTGATTATCAAGCCATTTCATGATCTCATCTCGTAGTTTCCCATCTGAACTTAACCTATCATTCTGCCCCTTGAGATCAATGATCGGTCCAACTGTGTAAACCGGTGGTAAACGATCAGTATTCAGCAAAGAATTAACTGCATGTGATTCCAGCTCCGCATAAGTGTTCACAATAATCCCTTTGGTCTCTGTGAATCTTCTTCCATGGTTCATCATTGAAGTGTACCCCCCATACTTGTTAAACACAAATGAAGGCAAAACACTACTAGGTACCGGGTTGACATAAGTGGAAATGATTGAGTCAGCATCAGACTCTTGAAATTCTACGCCAACCTTATCATGCCTAGTTGGAAGGTATAGCATGAGACCGAGAAAAGCTGCATTACAGGTGAAGAACAAATAGGAAGGAACAACGAGTTCATTCGCTACATCTATCATGGATGTGCAAAACATATCAATTACAAAACCAGCTAGTGGAACTGAGTTAGAGTTCGACAGGACATGCTTGATAATAGCTTCTTTAACATGAGGTTTGTAACTATCTATAAAATCTATTAAAAATTTTTCCACTGAACTAGGAAACTCTTGTAAAGGAGGGTTTACTTGAACTTGAGGTAGAGGAATAAACCTGATTCGGGTATCTGATGCTGCAAGTGATTCAGTGAATGTAGCTTTATCAGATGCCAAAGGTGACTGCATGACAAGCACAGTTACTGAAAAACGATCATCTCGGTCCAACAATCGCTTTGCAAATTCAATTTTGGGTAACAGATGGCCTGCCCCTGGTCCAGGGATGAACACTAGCTCTGCAACTTTCGTCATGATGGTGAGGTGATGATGAGAACTGCTTCTTGGTTATCTCCTTTGCTGTACCTTCGTGAAAAGTTTAAAGGAAAGAGATCCAATATATAACACAATTTTATTTTATTTTATGTATTTTACTGATGACTGCGGAAGAGATATCAAAGCAAAATTTGCCGATGCAATGAATGGTTGTAGGCCAATTGGGATTTTTCTGAAAGACAGCTACCGCGAAGTCTTCATTCTAAAATGTGACCTATGACCCATTTCTGCCGGCCAAATGTTATCAGTTGTTGGTTGCTTGGTTTGGGTTTAGTGTCAAATCATATTCAATAATATTGAAATATCTAGTACGCGTCAGGCTGGTGTAATTTTTGTCAAATGAGTTATTTTTAACTAATTATAATGAGTTAGGAGCTGTTTAAATCACGAGTATCCCATTTTTATTGAAAAAATCGAGCCATTTGTACTTACCACCTGGAGATTCTCAGCACACAGAAGTGTCTCTTTGTTAGCATGGATATTTCAAGGTTACAAAAGAATTAAGAAACATGCTGTCGACAAAGATAGCGAGCTTTGTATACCAGGTAAGAGGGCTTATACATCAAGGTTGGACGGATACATTCGGATTTATTGTATTATAAACTCTGCCTTGAGAGCACTTTCTAAGGAGTCAACAACAGCTTAAAATTAAGGCATGTAGCAACTTTCCGATGAACTATTATTGAATAGTGTGTATCTTCTTAATTCAAGATGGTCATTACAAAGTTCTTGTTACAATAGATTTCATTAGTGCAGCTTTCTATTCATATTAACAAATTTTTCAGATCTGTATATGAAAGACTGCCCACGAATTAATTTTAAAGTCAAAAGGCTTGTAATTCAACAAAATGTAGCATAAACATTTAAATTAGAAACCAATATTTGAAATAATGTGATACACATATTTTTTATCCTTCCATCATATTATTAGAAACGATTTGGGTTGTTGAGAGTATCATATGATCTGGGTCGTTGAGAGCCTTACATGAAAAAATTAAGTATTTTAATGAGCTCTGTTTTATCTTCGGAAGGAAGGCTGATTTCTTTAACAGCAATAAGAATTTGAACAAAAATATGCAGTATTATACTTTTCGAAAGTGTCTTTCCTGAGCCTGCTGGCACGCTTATCATGTAGGATATAGAAATAAACATTAATTATACAAGCTGCCCTGTAACAAACGCATCGCATCATATGATTTATATTTGATTTTTATCGATCATCATGGAACAAATCTCCTACCATAAAAGATTGAAGATGTTGCTTATATCATCTTCAGGATCTTCAGGGCATGTCTCTCAATATATTTTCAATCAAGCGTCCATATGCAGCAAATGAAGATCCACCACTCATCACAGCTAATCTGCTCTTTTCACTCGCCTCCTTGACCATCTTTCTCACCTTATTGTCACTGTCCATCACACATCTTATGGCTCTTGCTATCTCATCTGCTAACACAACCTCTCCACTAGTTTTCCTATAGTCCAATTTTAACTCCACTGCCAATCCCAGTTCTTTCACCATTTGAAAAGCATTTATCTGTTGCTCAGCAGAAGTGGGCCATGTCACAATCGGAACACCATTCCACAAGCTCTCCAAGGTCGAATTCCATCCACAATGTGACACAAATCCTCCTATAGAAGCATGAGCCAAGACTTCTTTTTGTGGTGCCCATCCGCATACCATTCCAATGTTGTTTGTTCTCTCCAAGAACCCATTTGGCAAGACCTCCTGGAGATCACTCGTGTAATCACTAGGCCCTTCAAATTTATCCTTTGGTGCTGGCTTACGTATAGACCACAAGAACCTTTGCCCACTTTGCTGTAGCCCAACTGCAATTTCTTTAACTTGGTCTTCACCAAAACTCCCCATGCTTCCAAAGCACAAGTAGATAACCGAGGAAGGAGGCTGATTATCAAGCCATTTCATGATCTCACCTCGTTTTGCCTCATCCGAAAGTAACAGATCACTCCGCCCCTTGAGATCAATGATCGGTCCAACTGTGTAAACAGGTGGTAAATGATCAGTATTCAACAAAGACTTAACTGCATGAGATTCAAGCTCCGCATATGTGTTCACAATAATCCCTTTCATCTCCTTGAATCTTCTTCCATGGTTCATCATTGTAGAGTATCCACCATACTTGTTAAACAAAAATGAGGGCAAAACACTACTAGGTAACGGGTTGACAAAAGTGGAAACGATTGAGTCAGCATCAGACTCTTGAAATTCGAGGCCAACCTTGTCATGCCTAGTTGGAAGGTACAGCATGAGACCAAGAAAAGCTGCACTAGCCGTGAAGAACAAATAGGAAGGAACACCGAGTTCATTCCCTACATCTATCATGGATGTACAAAACAAATCAATTACCAAGCCTGCGAGTGGAACCGAGTTAGATTTGGACAAAACATGTTTGATGATAGCGTCCTTAACATGAGGTTTGTGACTATCTATAAAATCAGTTATAAATTTTTCTACAGATCTGGGGAACTGATCTTCTGAAGGAGGGCCTGCTTGAAGTAGTTGAGGAAGAGAGATTAACCTTATTCGGTTATCAGAGGCTGCAAGTGATTCAGCTAATGCAGCTGCATCACATCCGAAAGGTGGCAGAATGACAAGAACAGTTACTGAGAAACGATCATCTCGATCCAACAAGCGCTTTGCAAATTCAATTTTGGGTATCAGATGGCCTACTCCTGGTGCAGGGATGAACACTAGCTCTGCAACCTTCTTCATTACCGTGCTGACGGTGGTGCCGATGATAAAGGATAAGTCTTTCCTCTCTGTCTTCTTTTCTTTGTCTCTATGAGGAAATAGATCGAATAAACAAAACCAAAGTGGAAGATAATTCTTATTTGTTTTTAATGATGACCGTGGAAGACAAATCAAAGCAAAATACTCAATTCCAC
>JANKKB010028672.1:0-15875 GCA_026225775.1 Bursera palmeri | reverse complement strand
CTTGTGTATATATATGTGTAATTGTAAAGAAAAGGAAGACAAGGAAAACAAATCTCTTTAACACTAGCAACTCCTCTAAAACAGTTCTAATCATATCAACTTTAATTGTTTAATTGCAGCTTGAAACCCTTAACCACCAATCACAGAACACAATCTCAATGATAACTCCTTCTAGGGAACTTCCAAAGAAATCAAGGTTGAAGTGTGAAATTCAAAGCAAAAATCCTAACTCAAAGGAATAAAGGGGAATGATTCTGTTTTGGATAGTATTTGATTTTTTACGAAAATCACAAGGACAAAAATAATCTTGATGTAATAGAGTGCAATTATTAGCATCCTTTTGAACCCATTATTTTAGAAAGATTTTCTAGATACTTCATTCTTTTCCACCCATCTCAATTGAAATGGGCTCATTTGATATTAGTCAACATGATTTTATAGTTATAGGTTTGAAGTTGTTCATTGCACAAATTGTAATTCGTAAAGTTCATTTTGGTATTCCCTTAGTAAGTATTAGTTTTTGTCGACTACTTGTTTCACTTATTATATACCTCATTTGAACAAATGCCGACAAAGAAATAAACGAATAACTTATTATTGACGGTACAGAAAACGGAAATCTACATGCCTCATTCGTTGAAAAAGATGAACTTGATGGAGCCAACAGTGAATTTGGAAGCAGAGAAGCGAAAGAGAGTTCCTGCAAACTCCTTTAGATGCAAGTAGATTCACATAAGACATGAAGAGAGAAAGGAAGAAATATAAGTGCAGAACTTTAGATTCAATCATTTATACTGGCACAAATGTAAAAGACAGAATAGACGAAACTCCTAACTTTGCCCCTACTGCAAACACAGCCCTTTCATCACCATAAAAACAAGCCTTGTTGTAAGGAATAACTTCAATAATAAAGTAAATTATTAAAATGGTGAATCAGGGTATACCGCAAAGTCCATAGCAGGCCATCATACGCATGTCCTGTATTTGAGTCATTCAAAATTCTGCAACACATCTAAGTCTGTTAAGCAAACAATGATACTAACAAGTACGCCACCTTGGTTTAAGAAGTGAAACATAAAAAAGATTTTTTAAATAGAAGGTAGGAAGTGATACTGCCAGTAGATATACTTATAATTAAATATATGTATTTCAGGAAGAAAGAAATATCATGTAACGGGTTTTACATGAGCAGAAAATGATCTAAATACTCTAATTCTTAACGTATTCTTCTCTTCGTCAAGCAGCAAATGATAAACATGCCAACATAGATAATCAACTCAGAGGTATGACCAGCATAGTTAACTGCAAGCATGAACTCGCTAACTGAATGATAAATAAATTAAGCTAGGAAAAAAGTAGAAAAAAGCTTATAATGGAGAAACAAATTGGCAATCTCTCTCTCTTATAGTTTGTACACTATGCAGCAGTATTAGTTCAAGTTCAATGGAATTGACACCATGAAAATAGAGAAATATAAGAACACTCAATATATCCAGTTAAAACTGAACAAGTACATAATAATTAATTGTTAATACCTTTCAAAGCTTGTGCTAATGCCTTCAAACCAGTACATGAATAGATCCTTACTAATGCGAGTAAAGTAATCACAAACGAGACAACGAAAAACAGCATTCCTGCAATACATTTCATAAAATAGCTATGTCATACAATATTTACACATTAAAGACGAACAGAGAAAGAGTGTTTGTGTGTGTGAGAGATAGAGGGATAGAGAGAGTGAGAAGGATAGCATTACACTAAAATGGAAAGGTGCAAGAATAGCATCAGTTTCATTGCATTGGAAGTAAGTAAAAACATTTTGCATAAAGTAAATAAGGTTTGCATAATGATATCAAATAAATAATTTAGCTAATATCTATAAATTTTAACCCAAATTGGCATTAAATCCAATACACTATACTAAATAAATGAGCCTTTAGACATTCATTTTGAATGGATAAAGTCCGACTTTTAGCTCTTCTTAGTTGCAAAAGAGTTCCTTGATACCTTTTTCTTTTTTATTCATTTAAATTAGGAGGGAGTTTTAAGTTATGCTTGTTGATTGAGGGCGTTTCTAGTTACCATTTTATAGGGCTGATTGATTTTTTTTTTTTAATGTATAATTCTCTGTCAGGCTTGCCTTTCTTTTGTTCTAACCCTCCTTCATAATTATCTCTTTAATAATATTTAATAAAATAAAAATTTATTTAAAAAAAAAAGACATTGGTTAGAAGCCTCACATCCATACCAATATATACACAACATCTAAAAATATTGAAAACTATTATTCACATCAACCATAGGAACAGAACCATGCATTGCATATCCTTGTAATGAGTTAGCTAACAAGAACCATTTTCCAGAAAAAAATATACCATAACCATTTTCCTTTCATGAGTGCCTCCTTCAGAAGGCCAGCAGCATGCTCCCTCCTTATCCGTTTTTCGGCTGATGGTGCTTTCGTTGTATTAATGCATGCCTGATGTAATAAATTCAGAATTATGATCAGAACTTCAGTTTCTCCAATTGGCAGTTACTTAAGTTTTGGGGATGTAGACAGCATATTCAATCACACATTTGATTAAATCTTAAAATGTTCAATGAAGGATTAAAAGCAATAAAATAAAGTGTTAAGTTTGGAATGTCAACAAGAGAATTTTTTCAAGGAATATCAACAAATAGTCCAAACATGCTAATCAAATATCTCAATTTTGACATCAACAGCAAAAAAATAAAAAATAAATTGGAATTATTAGGTGTTTAACAGACCTAGAAGAAGTTCCAGAATCCAAATAAAACAGAGTTTAGAACACATCAAGGAAGACTACATATAGCTAAAAGTACCCGATAGAACAGAAGCGATGCAAGCTCCACCAGACTACAATAAGAGCTATTCAAAGTTCCAAATCTATCATCCTTGGAAGCATCACTCCTGCATACAAAATATATGACCATCCATCAAATCGCGCCGTGGAGCTCTCCTAAAAATGAACTGAATGGAGAAACAATTAAAAAATAAAAATGAACAAAAAAAAAGATTAAAAGCACTCACCTAGGTGCACCAGCACTGGTTAAATTGCTTTGATCTAGTTCCTTACATACAACATCTAGAAGTTGCTCCACCAAAGAACTTCCTTCAGCAGCATCTCTAGTTAAATTTAATTGTAACCTAGCATAAAAAATAAGTGCCTCCTACAAAAGAAAAGTACTTAAACATGCAACAGGAAACTAATAAAGCATTAAGGAAAAGGAATATCTATAATCTCCAATATAAATGGTTTAAAAACCTTAAGACCACGATCATGGGTTGTCAGCCAACAACGATAAACAAATTGTTGCAAAGCATCATGGATCTCAAAGGACAGACAACCTAAATTTGGTCCATCCTTTAATAAATATGCATTAACACACTCAATAAGTTTCCTTGAAATCTTCCCCTCATCCCTGAAAATGTTACAAGGAATTTTTTCATATACAATATCACAATCAGCAATTTTTTAATTGCCAATAGGCTTTAGAAAAGAAACAATCAAATTGATCAATCATGTACCTTACAAACGAAAATATCTGAATAAAACCCCTAACAGTATCTTCCCTAAGAGTTTCAGGAAAATCTCCAGGGGGGTTTTCAATAAGTGATTGAAGAGTCAGGATGCAACGAAAGACCTCCTCTTTCTGATTATATTGACAACTATTTTTCTCTTTCAAACTTGTTTCCACCTTCTCCATGTATAGAAGCATCAGGCCTTGCCAAAATGATATTAAAAGAAAAAAAGAAAAAAAAATACTGAAAATCACAATATTGTTTAACAAACAAGAAATTAAAGAAAATTTAAATATGAACAGTGAGAAAAATGACTTTAATTTGACAAAGTGGAAATTATTAAAATCGAATGTCAAAACTCACTGCTATAGACACGCTTTCTCATGTGAAAGCGATAACCTCTGACTGCCAAAAGATGCCGAAGAATAATTCCATATTCTGACTGAAAACTTGGAGTATTGCTTAGCACATCGAACACATGACTAAAAAGCGTTTTAACCACAGGTAACAGAGGCAACAATTTTCCTGATAAGTACATGATGAAATAAAATCAAGCACTGCTAACAATACCCATTCCATCAAAAGAATATATTAAAACAATAATATGTAAATTTAACTCCATGAAAAGCCAACCACAACAATCAGTTGCCTCCTATTCCATTTTGTGAAAGGAGCACTTGGAAAACAAATGAAACAGAGAGAAAGAATGAGAGTACCTAGGCATCCCTAGAGGCTACAGAAAAAGTAACTCAAATCTAATAAACCTAGGAAGATGTTTTCCTTCCGGGCAGATGAACTGAAACTTTGAATACTTTACACATCATTATCGATTTCCACCAAAAATCCATTTTATTAAAATAATAACAAAGTAATACTTCTTAGACCATACATGGCCATGGCAAGTTTATTTTGATGACCAGAGCATACCATTTTGATCCATGATGCAAGATATAGCTTGCCTCAGCGTTTTACTTAAAACATATTATCCAATTTCTTTGAACAGTCAAGAAACTTCTAAGGTTGCTTGGTATATTCAATTCTCTCTTTAAACAGAAGTATACAATCAAATGAATTGAGTATCTTCATAGGTCTAATTCCTTAATAACCATGCACTTCAATTGGAATCCTCAACTGGTGGAACTCAAATTTTGAAAATTACACAAAGCAAGAGTGGCAAAGTACTATAAAAGAATGGTCTTCTCTGAATTTTGAACCCTAGTCTCATACAACTCTACCACCCTTCACTTACTAGACAACACATGAGCTGAGGGATCCAAACTTATCCTGCATGACAGTCTCTCGCCTTTATTTCCTATTCAATTTTAAATTGTTAAGAACACCCTCAACCAAAATGTAACTTGTAGATATGAACTTATTTATAATTAAAATATTTTCAAAAATAAAATTTACTTATTGGAAAATTCATACGCTAAACCATATTATGCAATTTCTGACCTGAAAACTTAGCATCTTCAGACCGTTGAATTACAATTCGAAGAGCTTTTGCGAATATAATCTTTGGGGATCGCCGTTTGCATGTAGATATCTCCGATGATATACAATGGGTGAGTAATGTTATAAGAAATGGCCATGTATCAGCTGCAACAACAATTGAAAAGCTTTCAATTCTATTTTTAACAATCAATTCACAAACAATGCCTACATGAAGCAACTTTGAATACTTGTAAATCTTACAGCGAGGAATTTCACTCGGCTTTAGCTTTGCAGTATTCTGTCCAATAAATTTGCAAAATGCAATCGATCTTTCTCCTTCTAACCATGTACACAATAACTTTATTCCTTCCTAAACACATGTATAAAAATGTCAAGTCAATGGCAACATAAACGAATGTTTCCTTCAGTTATCGCATACATATAGCAGAAATGAGAGAAAAGTAGACAATGTTTATTAGCTGAGACCCAATAAAAAATAAATAAATAACTAGAATACTAGATACTTAAAACATCGAATCATTGCTTAAGACCCAAGACAACAATCTGAAATGAGAATACTAAAAAATTTCAATCATTACTGAAAACTGCAAATACTTGAAACTTCTTATCAGGGACCCAACAAAAAATAAAAACAACAAATGTTAACACATTTTTAAATAAATATCCAAAGAGAAAATAAACACAGTCAAATATATCTTGTATAACTGCTTGACTTTATTGACTTAAACTTTTACTCAAAAACGACCACGAACACGAAACCCCTAGCTTGTTGGTAGCATTTTATGAGCAGACGAACTGAAAAGGAAAGAGAGTGTAATCAAAGTAAGAAGTTACTTCTCTGGCTTTGGCTTTATCGGAAGAGAGCTTTGCGACGATCTCTTCAACGTCACTGGAAGTGACCATCGCCGTTCTTGGAGAGTGATGTGACAATTGGCGGGAAAATGAAGGGAGCGCATTCAGAGAGGTGCGTGTGGAAGAAGACAGCCTAGACAACCGACTTTCTAAGTACGCTTCATGATGGAGAATTTTTTTTCTTTTTATCCCTCAGTGATTTATCAATTTCAAATAAGCCCCAGATATACAAGCTAAAATAACAGAGTACCCCTCATAATTTGGTTTAATATTTATTTGAGCGTAATTTTATCATACACATCCAAGTCTTCCTAAAATTTCACAGTTTTCTTCAGTTCTATGAATTTAACACTAAAGCAAGATGATAAAATAAAGAAATTATACATTAAAATCTTTTTGCCAGGCCATTGCCAGTTGTGCTTGCAATAATCTCATTTGGATCTACCTTAATAATAGAAAGACCGTTTCCATCTTTTTGGATCACTAAGAACAGCAAAAGCCTGTTAATTTCAAATAATACCATGTGATTGACTCAATGGGTCAGCCCATTGGGCCGACCAGGATGGTGATTAGCCCATTGGATAACACAACTCAGCCCATTACCAATCAAAACTTCTTTCTTTTTGTTTCTTTTTCCAAATGATGTTGCATGATTTCCTTCAAAATTAAGAAAAATATTGATTCTTTTTTTTCCCTTAAAATAATAATAATTGATTAATTATAAACATTATGTTAACACTATTTATACCATGTGTGTACAATTTCAAATCCAAAATAAACAAAAATTGAATGCTATAAAACTTAGAATCGATAATATTAACATATTATTATAAAACTATTTTATATATTTTTACGATGAATAAATTTGAAAATTTGATATTAATTCCAATTTTAAAATTTTATAATTCAAAAAACTTCTATAGGAATCAAATTCTAATTCCATACTGAACTAAACAAGATAAATAGATAACCATTTTGATTCCGATTATGAAACTCACACTAAACGGATCCTTACTTAAACAGATTTCTATTACACATGACGGATCTCATCCAACTATATATACACTTTTATTATGCAATATAATATATTAACAGAATTTGATGGTAGGTATCAAATTTCACACTTGCCAACAAATAAGAATTATTGATTCTCATTTTGTATAGTAGTAAAAGATTATATTTGCTATGCAGCTAATCAATTTGTGGGAATAAAGTGTTTGGTCAAAGAATGTCTCGAACATACTTTTAAATATAATGCTTATATATGTGTTGGTTGTTAATTTTTTTTTATTTTATAAAATCTATATTTTTCTTCGATAAAAATGATTAGTTTAATCAACCCATGTCTAATATATGCATAAAATATAGGGATTGAAAATCCGTCGGACTAGTTAGTTATTGGCACTTGGTTGCTTGATGTAATCAGCAATTTAGTTGTTTAATTAGTTTTTTGTTTTATCAACAACCAACTTATGAAGACGGCTAGAACAATAATCTCGAGGTCATAACAATGTTTTGACCATTCTTTTTCTCATCAACAAATATGATTAATATGTGAATTACATGTAGGGTCAGTCAATAACCAAATTTAAGTTGCATTTGTCGATCTTAATCTTCTCATAAA
This sequence comes from Bursera palmeri, assembly GCA_026225775.1. Taxonomy (NCBI): domain Eukaryota; kingdom Viridiplantae; phylum Streptophyta; class Magnoliopsida; order Sapindales; family Burseraceae; genus Bursera; species Bursera palmeri. The sequence continues at coordinate 8,400 of JANKKB010028672.1, read as the reverse complement.
AGTCAAAGCAAAGAAAAAACAATAAATGCGACACGAATTGTTCACATGCGCAATTAGAGGTTACTTCAATTATAATGTGAATATCATAAAATAAAGATCCATTGCAACGTTCTAATCCAGAAAATTGATTGATAATGATAGCCACCAAACAAAACCAGACTAGACACACTAAGGCACATAGAAGGGAAAACTGGTTTATGCAAGCCGCCAACCACCTGTTAAATGATAATTTAAGGCTCAAAAGTGGGGTCCTTCACTATAATTCTATCCAAATAGAGAACCGAACACCAATTGATATTTGTCAATTAGGGATCTTAAGACGACCCAGATCAATTGATTAATTTCATTGATTAACGTGTACCGTTTTGTATCAAATCAATCAAGCGGGTCCCCAGCGTGGTAGGCCCTGAATAGACTACAAATTTTTCCAATTAAGATTAATTAAACATTAGCCACGTTTAATAACAGGATTATCTTAATTAATAAAATTGAATTCTGACAATCAAATGGGAGCTAAGAGATGTCACCCAATTGACAATCTATCGGCTATAAACCTAGCTACTGTAAATAACTCGGAATCATTGATAAAATTCCTAATCAATCCGCATTTGATGGGATAACAGTTGATCCCATCAAATTAATAAAAATTTGATAACATTTATCCTGTCTAATCTTCCAAGTAATCGACCGGATAATTAATAAAAAATTAAAAATCAACTACATTTATGACGCCCCTTCAAATTTGGTTGCTTTTAATGTTACCCCAAAATCTTCCTAAGGGTGAAGAGAAATTGATCAGACCAGGCCTAGGGCGAAATGGACAAAAATGATGATGCCAAAGGGCATAAGGCAAGGGACGTATGGTCGGCTTGTAGAAGCTAAAATGGGACCCAAATGACCTGGAGTTATGTAGCAAAATAACTTAAAACATAATCATTCCCTGGCCGAGCTAAACAGCGAAGAGAGAAAAGCAAAGAAATAGAGGTTAAAATATGGTGGGGTTGAAGATCCTGTCCACCGACCCATCAGATTCGTGAAGAGAATTCTGGCCATGGAATATTTTGCTGCGGACTTTTATTTCTTTCAGCTGCGCCGAAGTCGTCGTTGGAGGAGTCGCGCATGCGCACTAGTCCCCTTCATACGCCAGGGTGGTTTGACAAGTGTTTAGACTTGATTGCCACTTTGGGATTAAAAAACAATGCAAAACTTAGACATCGTTGCCTGTGCACTAGCTAATTATAAGATCTCATCTCACGCTGTATGGGAATTGCTAGAAGCATAGACATCCCCTTTGCGGCAAAATGGCTTGGATTTATTTACATGAGGATTCTGACGAGGGTTTTTGGGATTGCCATGCATGATACCTAGTGAATTTTGCGATCCATTAATGTGTGTTACACGCTCTGAAGCATATCTTGTAAGTGATTTCAATTACTGTCCACGATGGAAAAAAGATAAATCTTTGGCTGCCAAACAAATCAATTGGCATTATCTTTCACATGTAATCTTTCACATGCACGGGCGAGACCAAATGGCAGTATCGATGGATCATGAATCTGCAGTGCTGACAGTTTATATATATCTATATATATAATCTAAGGTACTATTATTGTACTATTAACAAGTTCCCACTTGGTCCTGCAATCCCCACACACCTTTAGAATAGTTCCAAGCTGTCATGGACAAACACAAAGAAGCCATTGGATCAAGGCCAAGGGAGAGAGTCATAACTCATCATACCCAACTTTCCCAAGCAATTATGGTCCCTATACTAAGCGCGGTAGCTAGCTAATCTTCTGATGCATCATTGCCATACATGTGGCCTAAAAGATTAGGGATACATCAAAGGGACTCATCAACAGGGTAGTGGCCCACTCCACGGCCCAAAAGAATTAGATTGACTGCACTCATTACGAGGTACATGGTTGTTTGACCATCATCGTGGCAGGACCACATCAGAATCTGATGATCAGGGGGAAGTTCAATTTGAAACCGTTTGATATGTAAATTCAAAGCCATACACCCAATTAGGATTCAAAATTTGAACTGCTATAGTACAATACAGTATTCTTTAATGGTCCTCGCTCAACATATATATATTTATATGGTTGTTGTTTTGTATTCCCTCTATCTGTTTGAACCAAAGAAGCCAAGATCTGAAAGAATAAACTTTTGAACAAATAGTTTGTTTACTTTTATCCGAACTAGGACTCTAGCTGACGGGCAAAAGACTCACAACAGAGGGCGACATTAGTGCAATTAGCTTGAAGCTGAAGATTTAATCTATCCGAAAGTATCTTGCTTAAAGGAGATATAATTTGAAAGCAATACTGCTAGCTGCTGCATGCTAATCAGGACTGAGGCAGCAACAGCTATTGACCGCAAGAAGTGGCTTTTCTTTAAAAAAACATTAGCACTGAGATAGTGCGTGCCCTCCACAACATGCGAAATGGACAGAAAGATCAAAGATGGTAACATAATTTAAACCTCCAATCATGCCAAGGCATCTACCATATTATCTTTGCATGAAGATTAAAGTTTCGCTATATAATAAACAGAGAGATCTTTTCTTTTGTGTCTGGCCATTTATAGTTTGACATTCAGCCAAAGCTAGCTAAATAACTTAGCGTTAAAAAATCTGCCTCTTATATATGAATATATGTAAGACAAAGTGGTTTCTCATGCTTCAAGTAAAATATATATCTTGATCTTGTGTTACAGCTAGCTTCGGATTTGCACTCTTTTTGTCACTGCTGTATAGGTCAAATAAGAGACAGGAATCGTTACAGTTCCACTTCCAACACATGCAATGACAAGTTTATATCGACTAGTGCTTGGTGGGGATGGGGAAGATGAGTTTTCAGATTTCATGTCCATCATCATTTTGACAGTTCGAAAGCAACCTAAAGCTCTATTCAGATTCATGTATAAACCATACTGATAATCATGTTTATTTCTTTGCAAACTACTTTGAATTGGTAAAATGAATTTTGAAGTTAATTTGTCTGGATATAGATCGCTCAAGGTTCCATTTGCAGTTATTTGCTTTTGCCCTGTGAGGATTTGCGGGTAGGTTTGAGGTTTGAAAACAATAATATTCATCATCATTGAAACGATCATTAGTAAACCTGTACGAGATGTAGTAAAGGTAAGGATGATATGCGTTTTTTGGAAAGTAACGATGATTACCATATGGACTATCAAGGTATATATAACAGAAACACACTCCTTATAAGAGGGAACTGTCAGTTGTACGGTGAAACGTGGGCACAGACACTTTATTCACCTGACAATGTGTACTTTTGGGCCCTATTCGTCTGAGTGTGTTCTTCACGCAATCGGTTTAAAGCGCCATCGTGATCTGAGTTCTCATGTCATGTTTCATGAACTCCTCCACGACCTCTGTTCACCTGGATCCTTTTCAAATCTAAGAACCAAATAAATTAAACCGCCCAGGTGGGGCAATTTTGATTTGAACTCATTTGGCCTTCATATTGAATTCAATTATAAATTGAATCACATGGAAAGAAACATGCTTTTTACGTACAATATATAATTCAACTCAAGTTATTAATAAAATGATAAACATTTTCCTTGTCTTTTATCTTTTATATATCTTTTCTTTCTGGGAAGTTCATTTCTTCCTTGTCAGGAAATTATCAGAACTTTTTGAGTGACAAATGTCATACGCTAGCTCATGCATTTTCAGGGAAATTCTGCTTAGTTTGCTCAAGTACTTCAATTTTAACTAAAGGGTAATACTATTTGCTATTATTGTAAACGATTATTGTGTGGACACTGCAGAGAGGACCCAACTGCCTGGTAGAATGAAATATAATATATAATGCTGCAATGCAAGCGATGACGTGGAGGGAATAGCCTCGGGGAGGCCGGCACGTGATAAGGGAGTGGTAGGGGAATCTATCCTTTGCTTGTAGGAGGAGAGCGAGTGGGGGCCACTCGTTAGGGCCCGCAAGTTGGAGTGCTCTTTCGTTATGCTTTCTCTCTTTATCGAAAACCCCAAAATTATTCTCTCTTCTATCTATCTCTGTCCCTCTAAGCTTCTGTCACGTCAGAAAATGGGGGACCCATTTGGTACGAGTTGTAAAATGTAATCATCACGCCGCGATCTCTGACGTATCTCGCTCACAATCCAACGGCTCTAGTTGCTGCAACGCAAAGATTGTAGTGACATCACAGTTCGTCAATTTAACTAGAGGATTTTCAGTCAAGCTGAGCTAAGATGTGGGTGGGTCCCCTGCTTAACATTGGATAGACATAGTGGGGGCCCGTCAAGGTTGCCCACCGACGCTGTATGGACCGTAGCTGCACATTGGTAGCTACTCTCTCCATACTCCTCTACACTGCCTTTTTCTTCCTTCATATTCACCACCCCACCCAACCCCTCCCCGCAAACCAGACAACAATTCGCTCGTTCGCTCGCTCACTCTTCTCTCTTGTTAACAACACAGATTTGTCATCTTTCTTTCTCTCTTTCCCTCTAACAAGTGATCATAACTTCGAGCGAAGGAACCAAATCATCAATGGAGTGTTTCTGAAGAGTAGGATAGCTGTTTTGGTTGGAATTGTTTGTGGATTATTTCTTTTCTTTCTTGTTAGCTTTTGCTTTCTTGAATGGGTCTTACTTCACTGCAAGTCTGCATGGATTCATCTGATTGGCTACAGGTAACATGTCGTGGCCATGCCTTCGAAACTTTTTTATATACTATTCTTTTCATCGTCCTCACCATTAATTTCTTAGTAGCGCCATGGCACTGCATGCTTTTGGGTGTAATTAGCTCTACTTTACGTACCTTACCATTTCTGTCCCAATTAAGGCACTTTTAAAATTTACCAAGACTTAATTATTCTCAAATCAATGAGATATTTATGCTGGTACTGCAACATTTTATGAATAACAGAAATACATTCATAGATATTGTTCCAAATTTTATGATAATTTTCTTGAGCTTTCGGTGTCGTCATAATGTTTTCAGAGAATGTGCCGATATTATTAGGAAATTCTTCTTAGTATAACACAAATCATGCATTTTATAACATTATCTGATAAACCTGTGTCAACATTTTGATTAAGATAAGTACCGATTAAAGTTCCGAGGTTCTAATACTTGTTGCTAAAATTGAATTTTTAACCGGATATGATCTAGCTTTCTAGTACTCCTACTGTTGTGTATAATTATATTCTATGGCACGCGAGCAACCAGAGACCTTGATGTCTGAAAGGGCAGGGAATGTGTAGTCCTTGCATTAATCGACGTAGAAGAAAAGACAAAGAATGTCGAGTCGTAGCACTAACACATTTTGCATTATTTCCTTGTTTTCCATGTCAGGGCACGATTCACGAGGAGTCTGGCCTGGATTCTTCTTCACCATCTGGGGACATGCTTACTTGCTCAAGGCCTTTGATAGAAAGGAGGTTGAGGCCCCAGCATGATCAGGCTCTCAAATGCCCGAGGTGTGACTCGACACACACCAAGTTTTGTTACTACAACAACTATAGCCTCTCCCAGCCAAGGTACTTTTGCAAGACTTGTAGAAGGTATTGGACTAAAGGAGGCACCCTGAGGAACATTCCTGTGGGTGGTGGCTGTAGAAAGAATAAGAAAGTTTCTTCTAAAAAAACAAACGAGCAGTCCATTAACCAAAATCCAGGATCATCATCTAATAATCCGACTGATCTCCACCTTTCGTTCCCTGATATGCAATTCTCACACCTTGGCAACATACTCGGCACTCATGGTACACTTGCTAACCCTAATTTCATGGACAACAAATATAATGCCATGCTTGAAAACCCGAGGCCTATCGATTTCATGGAGAGTAAGTTAGAAGCAATAGTTGGTAGTTCTAGAAATTATGATTTTATGGGGAATAGTGAGTTGGGTATGATTGGTGGGCTAGGGGGCTTGAGTCATGGACTACCGCCAAATGCAAATGCTCTTTGCTCTCCATTTGCAATGTCTCTTGATGGTAATGGAGGCACTTTCATGGACACGTGCCAGAGACTGATGCTCCCGTATGACGCAAATGATGATCAAAGCGCAATCGAAGCAAAACCAAACACCAAGCTCTTGTCCCTGGACTGGCAAGATCAAGGCTGTTCTGATGTTGGCAAGGACACATTCGGGTACCTAGGCAATTTGGGATCATGGACTGGCATGATGAATGGTTACGGCTCATCAGCGACAAATTCGTTAGTCTAAACTAATCCAAGAACTACATACAAGCGCTTCAATGAATTTTCATTCAATCATATGTGAAATATCTGCATTAGTTTTATTTTTGTCTGTTTCTACATGTGAAGGCGGTCTTCAATTTTCATTAACATGCAGAGTGTGAATGAGAAACTCCAAGAGTCCAAAAACGACTGCCGAAGTGCCTTAGTGTAATTGGCTTTGTATTTTTGCTTGTTTTGACGATCGTTTTTCTAAGTTGGTGGGTGTCTTGGCCTTGTAAGACATTCAAAGTTTCTAGGATTTTGTTTGTATACCGAGGAAGATAGAGTAATGGTTTTTTTAGTTTTAAAAAATGTGTTGTAGTACACTTAGTTTATATCTTTCTATCTTTATATTCCAATGTCTGTGTGTTTTGTGAGTGATTATGTTGTTATTGATAAAGTTGCCTAACTGTGTATGCGTATCTATGCGGCTTGGAGTTCGAGTCATGAAAGAAGAGGAAAGCAGTGTTTTCAGGGAAAGCAAACATTCTCATTGAGCTTCGTGCCATTGCATGTGACCCCATTGCGCTTTGGACGTGGCTAACTCCTGCAGAAGATGCATGGCCTGCTACCACCAAAGGACTAGCATTTCGACATGACAGTCTATTTGAACCTTGACTGACTTAAATTACTCAAATATTAATATTGTTTTAATCAAACATTTGGTAAACAGATAAATCGTAATTAAGCATGACATAGGAGGAAAAGATTTTGAAATCCAATTCAAAGCTAGCTATGTCTCTGCGTGGTAGTGATACCCTTTGTGTGCGCATTCATCGTTTTCAAATTGAGGCTCAGCACAACTTCCGTTTTACAAAAGTGTTAATGTTGTGATCTCTCTTTCTTTTACTTAGAATTCCCATCTTGAAGGAAATAAATAACAGAAGAAAATAATCTAAAGCTAACTACTTTATGTTACTTCTCAGTTGTATTATATATTATCACTACCTTACAGAGAGAAAAAATTATTCTTTCTTTACAGAATGACTGTCGTTTTCTTTTATAAACAACGACTTCTCATTATCAGATTAGCAAAAGAAAGGTTATAAAATGGTAGAAAAAGTAAAAAAAATCATAAATTTAATGTTTAAGGTAGCTATATTTTATCATTCTAATGTTCCTCAGTTTTTTGTTGGGTAATTGGACATATTATAGTAATCATTTGGGTAAAAATTAAATACTGTATTAATTAAATGCAAAAATATATAAAAGAAGATTTCGTATTTTATATATCTCCTTCAATCATTACCATTCATTTCAAAAGTATACAAAGCATAATTTAATTCTAACACATTAAGTTATTATTATTTTTTGGACACATAGTTTGAGACTTTAATTTTATCATATAATTTATTTGATGTTAATACTAAAGATTTTTTGGTTTCAATAACAGTAATTTTTTTTTTCATAATTTTTACATCCTCAACTTTGTAAACCAATTAAAATCATATGATTGAATGTATAAACTTTATTTTTTTATTATGTTAATTGAGATTAGTTCAAAAATCAGTGTAATAAGTAGTGTACTACTAGCTTGGTTTATATAATAGGAAAGTTGTTGATTTTGCTAGCATACCTGAGCCCAGATTCTTCGGTTACTGGGCTTCGTACAACTGCATAGTTCCACATGGACTAACCCAAATCTTCAATACAAAAAATGGGCTTGTGGGTATTCTTTTGCGTACATGGGCTTTTGGAGTCTAGGGTTTAATTTTTAAAGGTATCAAATTTGGGGTTTTTGCTTACTGCTGGGCGTTTGCTGATTTCAATCTTTTTCCGTAAGATCTCTGATTTAAATAAGGGGTAAATCATTTAAATAATCCCATTTGTGTTTCTTTGTCCTTCCATTACTAGAATCTCAACTCTATGTACGATGTTTTATGCCCACCCACGTAGCGTAACATTGTTTGTGCTTTATTTTTATTCATTTTGATTTCTATGTCAAAAAAATATTTGTGTAAATACTTATTTGAGAACTGTTTTTTTGACTTTATGAATAATTTTTAATGAATTTGAAATTGGTGGAAAATTGTTGCTTAAATAAGTTTAGTATTGTAGTCGTTTTAGTGTTGGTAGGGGTGGGCATAATTTACTGATCCGACCTCACCTGTAGGGTTTGTAAATAGGGTTAAATACATAGACACCCCCAAGGTTTGGTCTAA
>JANKKB010028670.1:0-15533 GCA_026225775.1 Bursera palmeri | reverse complement strand
ATAAACAGTATCCAAACCGTCAGTGAACAGTACCATGAACACTACCTTCCATGAACAGTACGGTGAACAATAAAAACCGTCAAATAAACAGTACGTGAACAGTAAAAAACCATCAAATGAACAGTAAACAGTACCGAACCGTCAAAATGAACAGTACCGTAAACAGTAAAAACGTCAAATAAACAGTACAGTGAACAGTAAAAACCGTCAAATGAAACAGTGAACAGTAAAAATCATAAAAATGAACAGTACCGTGAACAGTAAAAACAGTCAAAATGAACAGTGAACAGTACCGAATCGTCAAATGAACAGTATCGTGAACAATAAAAACCGTCAAATGAACAATGAACAGTACCAAACCGTCAAAATGAACAGTATATAAACAGTGTGAACCGTCAAATGAACAGTACCGTGAACAGTAAACCGTCAAAATGAATAGTAAACAATGCCGTGAACAGTATCGACGTCAAAATGAATAGTGAACCGTGCCGAACCATTAAATGAACAGTACCGTGAAACAGTGCTGAACCGTCAATGAACAGTACCGATGGTCAAATGAATAATGAATAGTATCCGAAACGTCTATGAACAGTGTCGTGAACAGTATCGATTGGATGAACAGTATCGTGAATAGTACCATGAACAAAATATGAAGGTAAATAGGGAATATAAGGGAAATATCACTGTTGAGGGTTAGGTGAATGAGAGAATCATTGAAGCTTGGTTATTTTTTAAAGACCCCCTTAAAATATGGCTATTTTGGGTTATTTCCCATTTCTCGAGTCCATTTACGGCACTAACCAGCTGAGAAATATTGTATCATATTGTCTTCGTGCCGTCGCACGGGTGGGGTTTGAGAGATGGAAAGTGTTTGCCCAATCGACGAGAAGTGCGCAACTCAAGTCTCTTCTCTTCTCCGACCTCCTTCACCTCTCCAAGTCCAGGTTTTCCTTCCACTTCAGCACCTTCTACTTCTCTTCTTGCACACAAAGCAACGCAGTTTTCTAAGTTGTTACCGTTACACACTTTGCAGGAGTACTTCGACCACCTTATATCCACAAGGCCTTGCCATGGCATCACCGTAAAACAAAGTGGCGACCTTGGAAAGGGTGTGTTTCAAAATTCTTTCTTTGCTATCGAGTTCTTTCCTTTTTGTCTGATTGAAGATACTTTACAGGTGTTTATGCTGATGTCGACTTCAGAGAAGACCAACTTGTTTTGAAGGATCAAATGCTTATGGGCATTCAACATTCTTCAAACAAGGTCTTATCTTTTCTTCTTCCTTTTTTTAAAAAAAAAAAAAAATTATTATTGTTATAAATCATTTTTACTTTTATTCCCTTGAAGACTTATGCTTGCACTTCAATGTTTCAGATGGACTGTCAAGTCTGTAGCTTTTGCTTCCGGTTTATTGGCTCTATTGAACTTCAAATTGGGAGGAAAATTTTCTTGCAAAGTCTTGGTGTTGCTTCTGCAACTGATGGATGTGATATGGACTGTTGTGGCACCGATTCATCTGACTCGGAAGATGACTCCCACTTGAAAAATCATCACAGTTTGCAAAATGGTACTGCCAGCAGCTCCAACGACAATGTCTCTCTGCCTGAAGGGGTTGTGGAGTCCTTGATGAATGGTGGATTGGTATTGCCTTACTCCAACAAGTTTCCCTTGCCTTCACCAGTTTCATGTCCTGGGGGATGTGGAGAAGCTTATTACTGTAGGTAAGGCTATCAAATATCTTTCTTAGGCAATCAATCTTTTGGTATTTTTTTTTTTTTTTTTTTTTGTGNGTAGGTAAGGCTATCAAATATCTTTCTTAGGCAATCAATCTTTTGGTATTTTTTTTTTTTTTTTTTTTTTGTGTGTTTTTGGTAATGTTGTCAACATGGTGCAGTAAATCATGTGCAGAGACTGATTGGGAGTTGTTTCATTGCTTACTTTGCACTGGGGAGAGGTCCCAATCACCACCTAGGGAGGCACTTTCAAAATTTATACAACATGCTAATAGTAAGGCTCCAATATTGTGGGACACTGCTTCTTAGCCTGCCAATTAACATTTGTTTTATTACTGGTTTTTACTTTGTTACTTTTTTTTTTCTCTCTCTTAGGAACAAATGACATTTTCCTTCTTGCTGCCAAGGTATGTTTATCACACACACACACACACACACACACACACACACACACACACACACACACATATATATATACAATCTCTCACCAGCTCACAACATTTGGTAATTTGTTATCCAAAAACTAGATTTATGGGCACTTTTCCCTCATTAAAGATGGGAACACACATAACTTGAGGAAATTGTATCCCTGTGAGGGAGCCTGCTATTCACCATTCTCTTCCTTCCAAGTCATTTGTCATTTTTTTTTTTTAAAAAGAGAGAGATATCAACGTTTGAGATTTAAATGTTAACAGTTTATGTGAATAGATATGAGAATTTGTTAATGCTTAAAAGTTTACATTTTTTTGTCATTCCATGGAAGGAAATTATCCTTTTCTTGAGTCTTTTTGCAAATCTTAATGGAAGAGAGTGTCAACTGTTTTTATTATTATTATTATTTTTATTTTTATTGTTGCTCGTCATTTTGGCAGTCTATAACCAATACTTAAACTATTTTCCATGAGTTACTTAGAATTTCTTTGCATCCATGTAATATGGCATAATGGCAATTCATTTAAGTTGCCAGACATCAGTTCTTGAAACCAATTAAGTCTTATTTGATTGATTGAACTTGACATGGTTTGCCCAACAAAATTGAATAGCAGGATAGTTTAATGAATTATGGAATGAACTGTTCAAGTATTATAAGACCAAACTTTGATGCTTAGTGCTTTAGAATTTTATTTGTCCCAATTCTTGAGTGTCTTTAGAAACATCTCTACTGCTTTCATTTGACTGAAACCCAGTCATGAATAAATGGATTCCTTGGTTTTCATTTTCAGGCAATTTGTTTCACCATTTCAAGATATAGGAAGCTAAAAGCAGCTCATCTCAAAGAACAAGAAAAATGCGCTTCACCTGATGCTGACAGTTCTGATTTTGCTTTACTTTTGGAAGCATGGAAGCCTATATCTATTGGATACAAGAGAAGGTTGTTACTTCTTAGTACTACTTTTATATGTCACATGTAGAAAGAAATAAAAATCACCAATCTCAATATGGTTAGTTGCTGTACTTATCTATTTTCACGAGGATCTAAATATTAGAAGTTATTGACTCTGTACTACACTTCAATGGGTACAACATGAGAACTGTCATATTGGTTTACAGTTTAATACACTATTATCTTCATTAACTGTGTTGCATATTTTATAACATTTCATCTTTTTACACAGAAACAGAAACATGTTTCATTGATGAGAATACAGCTTAGGAATTTTAAGTATGTGAGGAGACTCACTTGCAGTCGTCAATTTTGTAGGTGGTGGGACTGCATTGCCTTGCCAGATGATGTGGATTGTTGTGATGAAGCCTCTTTCAGGATGCAAATAAAGGAGCTTGCTTTTACGGTTGGACCGCATTATAAAACTAGTGCATGCTAGAAAAACTTTGCCCTTGCTTACTTATGACAATCTTGTCATCACAGTTGTCATGTTACCAAATGCTTTCTTTATTTTCCCATGTGCATGTTCTTATATCTGTTAACCGTGACATCGCAAATTTATTGGTCTTCAGTTTTTTTTGCCAATAGATGGCTGTTACAAAATTTCTAATTATTACAGAGTTATTAGTTGCATTATGTATAATTTCTGGTGCTTTATAATTTTGCAGTCACTACAGCTCCTTAAGGCAGCCATCTTTGACAAAGAGTGCGAGGCATGTATCCTTTTGCCAAAGTTCTGATTCAACCAGTATATACTTTAAAAGTTTTTTAAATTTGAAGTCCTTGACTCGATAAAGTATTCTCCCTTGAAATCTACGGGCATATTATTGGCATGTTTGAGCTGAATAATCTGTAAGCATTTCAATTGATCAAGACTTCTTTCATGTCTTTTTACTTATTTAAGTAATACCGTATGCACACAGGAAGAATTAATGGCATATATAATGTGGATTGTTTAGCCTGTCGATATACATGTTATTTGCTTGGGGATTTCAAATAATTGAATTTCCATACATGCAGTGATTTGGTTGTAGCATCTCCAGTGGAGGATTACTTTTTGTACATTGATGATCTTCAATGTTCCAAGAAGGTCAGGACATGTATACTTGCAATTTCTTGGTTTCTAAATCTTGTAGAATAGAAGGTTCTGAATTCTGATATAATTTCTTATATTAATTTTGACAGCAAGAAGCTGAAAAAATTACGCGACCAATTTTTGATGCTCTTGGTGATGACTATTCAGTTTGTTGCCAAGGTATGTTAACTTATATGCAATTGCTTAATCTGTTAGTGCTGACAGATTCGTTGCATAATTTTGCATTCCATTTCTCTTACATGCACCAATTCAGTTTATTATTTTATTTTGCACTAGGGACTGCATTCTTTCCTCTGCAGAGTTGTATGAACCATTCCTGTTGTCCTAAAGCAAAAGCATTCAAAAGAGAGGAGGTATGTTAATAAGTATATAAACCACATTCGTATAGAAGGTGTTTTTTTTTTTTGCCTTGGTGAATACAGTAGGTTATTTATTATCCACCAGGAGGCACAACATTGTTTTTTTGCACCTGCCTAGAGTTTAAGATTTGAGTCATTGACTGTATCACTTATTTTCTTTTTGTTCGGGTTTATGCTGTTACATGAAGGGAATGTGGAGATAGCTTTATTTATTTCATGGTCGAGTATATCATCAATTTTTCTATCCATTTGCAGGACAGGGATGGCCAAGCAACAATCATTGCACTTAGACCCATTTTCAAAGGAGAAGAGGTATTTTCACTTACTCGGGCTATATGCTGTTTTAGTTCCAGTTCCTTTTGTTAATTAAGAATCGGCAAAGTAAAGACCAACACCTTGGAAATTCTGATGTTTAAATTTTTTGACTGTACCATTTTCAACTCTTGAGCGGGGACAACTATTGGATTTTCAGGTTACCATATCATATATAGATGAGGAGCTTCCTTATGAAGAGAGGCAGACACTACTTGCAGATTACGGTTTCAAATGTAGGTGCCCCAAGTGCTTAGAGGAAGAATCATAACCCATTAAAGTTCATGCCTTAAGAATAAAAGATGCTATAACTAATTTCCTCTTGTTTATTTATTTATTTTATTTTCTTATTTAATTGATTATTGCATGGATGGTGTATTTTTGTAGTAGCGTCTTGATTCTTCTATCATTCTTTCGTTAAGAGCTATTTTTTCTTCTATCCTGGAATTTTGCTCCTACCCTGTTGTATGTTTGTTGAATTTTTGTCTCTTTGCTCTAGTTCTCTTAAGTCGTTTCATGTGGCTATAACAAGAGCATATATGTATATGTTTTTACAAATACAAGCAAATATGTTAACTTGAGCATTCAGGGCATGGAAACGCTATCAAGATTTTTCTTTTATAAGAATTAAGAACACATTCCAATATTGACTAACAACCAAAGTCACCATTTCTCCTTATCTTAGAAATATAATAACACATTCCAACACAGACTAATAAAGTTTGTTTTAATATGTGATACTTCGTCTCTAACGATGTGCCCTAACACGACAACAATGCTGGCCATCCATACTACTAGGTTGGCTTCTGCCGTCACGAGGAGCTCAAGCCTTGATCATAGAAAGATTAATTAAATTAGATACATGCCAACTACATCAATTCCCCCTGTAATGTAAACCAAGAACATATTCACTGAGCTTATATTTCAAAGAGAAATGAGAAATATCAGACTTTCAAACCCACCAGCATTTAATTTCTCATTCAGCCCACCACATCTACATTCTCATCATCACCTGCATACTGCAAGTTAAAATGCTAATATCAATGCCAAATTATTGAGAAAAAGATCATTAAGTAACAAAATCAGAGAAAAATGGCAAGTGCACAAACTATATTTAATTTTAAAACTACACATTATCTAAGAAATACGTGGTTCAAGAAAAGAAAGTGCAAATGTGAAGCAAGTGGTATTTTATGAATCTGAAGTCCAGATCCAGAAACGCCACAACTGACCTGTAAATAAGCATTTCGGGGTACTGGAGGAAGTGGGGGAAATCTGAAAGGCATCCCTGTGACATCATATATTGTTCCTTTCTCAATTCTTGCTGAAGCCATTTCAACCATCTCAATCTTCTCGACTTCAGTTTCAACATCTTCATCAAGAGCATGAGCAGCCATGCTGGTTGATGGTAACACATGCCCTGAACTGAAACCCTTCATCTGCAAATTCAATTATGCACTGGTTAAAATCTTCCACATACTTAAAAACAGAGTAAACGTGAACTATTTCACTTCAATATCCTGTCTCACATGTTTTATTATACTTTCCATATTACCAAGGCACCTTGAAAAAAGGGTTTCGATTATCAAAAAGGTGAATTTACTTCAGCTGATATGTCCTAAGACCCAGCGGTCTAAAATATAAATCACCATTTTGAATATTTTTAATCAGCAATATCCTCCCGTGTTCGTTTACAAAATTAACATGTAAGACACAACTAAAACTCTGGCATTTGTGTCATGCAAGGAATTAAGACTGCAGTAACATTATATATACGGTGAACAAATATATGCTTCTAGGGAAAAGCTATGACAATTATAAGAAAAAGATAACCTTATCTGCAGAGGATAAGCCAGTAGAGGTATTCTTTCTTCTCTTTAGTTTGCCTTCATCAGCTGAAGGGCCATGATTACTATATCGATAGTTTACAGGCTCAACTTCTACGACTACATTAGATTGAGCAGAGGTCAAATTCCACCTCGAATCCTTCTCCAATAGAATAGATTCAGCCCCATGTCCTCTATCTTTTTTCAAATTGGCTAAAACACCCAAAAAATAGAACATCAACAACAAGAGGACAGATATAATATGACACAATTTAAAGACATTGATCAGATTTTGATTTTGAAGCAAAACTAAAAACAACAAAATGGAACAAAAAGAAAAGGTACAAATAGGACCGAAACTACCCAACCTCAAGTACAGATGGCACATAAGGGAAAGGGAATATGCAAGGTAAAAAACTAAAAGAAAACAGCCGGCAGGAAGCAGCTGCAGGGTATCAGGTGAAGACTCATGAACTTAGAAAGGGGCAACCTCGTGGGCGAAGAAAAAGGAAACAAGAGAAGAATCCGCCTCAAAGGGAATCAACAAGCTTTCTTCTAACCTATTGCTCTTAGAAGGCATTTTCTCAAACACACAGTTGCTGTTTTCAATCATTTCAAAGAACAGTACATAAATTATTTACCATATTTTTGCATTGAGAAGGTGACAAGATATGGTTTTCACTATGATTTGCTGGAGACTACTAATAGTCATCATCATTTAAACCTCCTTCAACATGAAAAGTACAGGAACTGGAAGTAAATTCTCCAGACTCTATATATTCCACAAAATCTTATATACAGAAATGTCAATGCAGGTTACCTTCTTGCATGGATTCATCAGCAGTGTACCGATCAGCATGCAGCCTTTTCTTCTTGGGAGAAGATGCAGTCTGCATATCATTCTGCGGGCTGACTAAATGGTAATTAGTTGTCTCCCCATCACTGACAATATTGATGCTTGAATCCTCTTCATTGCCACCAGCTCCAGTAACATCTGAGCCAAGTTGATCTCCCAACTTCTGAAGTCGAGCTTGTGCCCTACAAAATTTAGACATAATAAACAAAGATATAACACTATGAAATTCAATAAAACAACATTGCCAAATTAGAGAATTTTGCAGTAGTGGTTCAAAGCAAGCTATACTTGCCTCTTAAGTTCATCTTGCATCCTTGAGTGACGGTTATGTGCTTTTACAAATTTCCTAGTTTTTGAAGCTATCCTGTGCATTTCAATTGTCCAAAGCAAACCGGGTGAGAAGGTAATCATCCACCAAAAAGGAATTGTTCATTCAAGTAAATAACACATTGACAGATATAGAAAACAAGAATTTGATTTTGTGATTGGTTTGTGATCTAAAAACAATTTTAAATACTTAAGATATGATATAAAAACTTCAGTTGCTTTTCCAATACTAATAACAAATTATAATATATATATATATATATATATATATATTTTTTTTTTTTTTTCAGATATCAAACTAGCTTTTGGGATGTTATTCATTAACAGTTTTTAAAAATTATTTCAACCCATTGTTTTTTCTTAAATATCTTGTCCCTTCTGTATCCGAATTTTTTATCAAATGGGACAGATTCATGATCACCTTTTACATTCCTCTCTCTCGTCGTGCAGTTGAGTCTCAAGCTCCTTAATCCTAGAAGAGAGAATCTCTGCTTCTTGAGACTTCTCTTCCACAATTACCTATGAAAATCAAATACATAAACATGGATGTATGGAAAGAAATAAGGTACAATCATAAACAATAGCATGAGATGATGCAACCAAACATCACAATATCAACATCATACCACGTCAATTTTCAACAAGCCTAGATGAATATGCTTTTCACAATAATCAACCACATTGTTTATCAGCAACATTATGAACCATAAAAAAATTGAAAGACTTCTAAAACATATATAACATTGAGAACTCAGAGTTACTGCAATATAAATTACGCAAAATTATTAGGATAATGTGAAATTCTTGTCAAATTAAAGCAACAGATCTTTCAAAATTTCAAAACCACTACATTGTACCAAGGCCCAAGTGATGAACAATCTTAAAAATTGCAACTAGTAAGCATTTTTTTGAAGGTTATTGGACTGGTACAATTACCCTGCTTTGCCATCTCATTTCGACTTTCATGAGGTTTTTGTTTATTAAGCCCATCCTTTCCCCATAATGAATTCGGTTTGGAGATTTTTTCTTTTGACTATTACATACAGGACTATAACCCCGACCCATGCATCTTTTTAGCCACCAAATCATCCAATTAGGGTGAGCCTGTAGGCTTGCTTTTACATCCTTAGTCCATCCCTCTCACTATGTTAAACTACAGAAGCGAAACCGATTCCAGCACAGAATGCACACAAACCATTTGCAGTACATAACACAAGCAAAAATCTAATAAAAGAAAAAAAAAATTATAAAATCTACTCATTATAAACAAACCTTGTCAAATATGGAATGCTTGATTCCATAAGGTTAAAGACAGATGAAACAAAAAAATATTGTACATTTGGCCACACTCATAACCAATAAGTAAAGACAAACCACAAGGAGATTGACTGACCTCTAGTTCAAGTTTGTGGTGAGCAAGCATGTTAATATCAAACTGCAGTTCCTTTAACTGCGTATAGCTCCAAATCACAAACCCAAAATAAGTTTTTCTCAAAATACAAAAATAGAAACAAGAGCGGACAACAAAAATTAAATTTGTAGACTAGATTTTTCAAACCTGCTCCTGAAGAATAATTTTGGAATCAGAAGATGTGATATTTCCATCCTTAACTCGATCTCCAATCCCTTCTGAGATTTTTAAACTTCCAGAGAACTCACTTTGCCTATCAGCTTGCTGTAATTTCCTGCGTTTTCTGTCACTACAATAGAAAATGCTATTGTTTATAATTCTCTTTGCACCACATAGAGTGATAGAGATAATAAGGAAACAAACAGGAAAAAAAAATTTGTACTAATATATGAAAGGCATACGAAAACTAACATGAAAGAAATTTTGCACATAAACATAAAGTCATAAATTAGCTATGAAAAGATTCAGAAATTTCAACTCATTCTTCCGATCCCCTAAAATTGAACTGCAGATGTCCTCTAAAAATAGACATTTTATTGCATGATATTTCAAATCAAACTTTCTAGAATATAAATCATGAGTAGCTTAAAAAAGTTATTAAAGAAAAGGACATATGAATATGTCTTCACTCCCATTTTAGTCTTGATAACTGCAATCTAGCAAAAGAGATCCTAACAACAATAAGGGAAAGATGCATTCTAGACACCGAATGACCTGTTTTTAGACTACTCGAGTCAACTTAAATGCTCATGTAATAGATCAAGAAACAAAATTTTCATGGACAATTAACTGCACACATATACAAAGTCATTGATACTGTCAGATGATTGATGTTCATCTGATGTTAATTTTACGAGACTGGTATCTGATGTGATAGCCAAATATAACAACCACATGAAAAAACAATACCTGTAGTTTAACTCAAATAAAATAATACCAGATGCACCCAAAACAGATTGCATAAGTAACTCAAGTTACCTTTTCTTCTCAAGGGACCTAGAAGGGCTGTGACCTGCAATTTTAAATTTGACCAGGAATTACAACCCTGACAAGATGGACAAAGAAGAATAACTAAAGAAAAGAAAAATGGTTTGTAACAAAGAAAATAACAGGGAGGAATTTGACTGGGATATAATAATGCAATTACTGACCATGAAATGTAAGTTGGCCCCTTGCATCTCCTCCTGGAGAGTATCTTTGCCGTGGAGAATGCCTCCTATCAAGCTTATCCCTCAAGTCACTAACTCGATATTCTCTCCCAGCTGCAGTTGCGGGGGGAAAAAAAATTCCAGTACAGAAGATTAGTCATTTTCTATTACTTTTCGGTCAAAGAAAAAAGGGGGAGGAAAAAAAAAAAAAGAAGAAAGCTGAGAGGCCACAAACAATAATGAGTCTAACCTTACCATCACATAGAAACATATGATTAACATAATAATGAACAGTAATAGTGCCTCCTCGCAGTTCCAAAGGATCATAGAAACAAGCGCTGTCATATAATGCATTGAAATAGAAAACCCATATTTGAACTTTTATCCATCATATATCAAAGTAGCATCGGTAAAATAACAGTCCACTTATCCTCAGATTCCTGTTGAGCAAAAGCAAAATAATGCAATCTGATAGGTACTGATTTCTCTCCAACGCAAATTATGATATAGTTATAATCCATCTCACTCCCCAAAAAACTGCATACAATGATTCATTCTCCATCCAGGAAATCCCTTCAAAATCATTGAAGGAGTAGTTACAAATGCAGTGAATACCATATGCTCCACCAACATACAGACTGAAGAACTTATTGAGAGTTTATTCAACTGTTTCACAAAAATGGCCTGTGGTCTCAATAGTGTGGAAGAATATATATTCCAGAAAAAGAAAGAATAACATTAATCCTTCAACACTTTGCTGTTTCATAGATGCATAAAGATAAACCAAGATAGTGTTCACCACGAAAGTACCATAATCGCCTTTAAGATTACTAACCAGCATAATTCATTCTGATGGAAAACAATACTAAGTGTGTCAGTTGATATTTCATTTATTAACAAGACAGCCACAGTGCTTATATAACACAACACGTGTCTGAACAAGACATTTGAGGATATCTACATTCACTATGTATTCCCTTCAGATACATCTCCTGATCATACATGAGGGCTCTGTTGTACTGTACTTTGCATAAACAACTAAAAATAATAAATCCACCGCCACATATATGGCACCCAGACCCATGAGAATTCTTGACCAAGGAAAATTAACCCATTTACAATTTTTTTTTTTTAAAAAAAAAAAACAGTAATCATAGAAAGGGCGGAACACTGATCCCCTAAGGAATACAAAATTTACAAAGCAAATTATTGGTGACAAGTTTATCATTTCTATCCCTCACAACGGAAGAATACAAATTGAGTAAAGATATCTTATTCAAAATTTTTCCCGACCACAACACAAGCTGTGTGAAGGATGCATTTGAAAGGAAGTTTTATTTTTGGAAATGTAAACTAGAAACTATTCTAACTATGAAGCTTGATAAATGTTCTAATAGAAAATAAGGATACAGAAACATAAAGCGTGTGATTAAAAAAAAAAAACACACACACACACACACACATACACACCCACACATATGCACACAGATTTCAGCAAGGCATAAAGTCTTATAAAGGTAAACTGCGCCAAGAAATCATTTTTTTGTGAACATTTCCAGTTACCCTCTTATTATCATCATATTAAAGACACCCAGCCACTCACAAAGGTAAACAAAATAATAATAATAATAATAAATTAATTAACTTAAAGTTCAAAGAATAAAATAAAACAAAGGTTCAGTGATCAGCTTCCACTCACAATTTCAAGCACGAGTAAAAAAACTAACCTTCAATTATTCAATAAATACCCAAATGAAATCAATCGGTAAAATGCAGCTAATTATCAAGTAAAGTAACAAGAGTAGCAAAGTTACCATTATAGGAGTCAAAAGATCGGCGCAGCTCGGCACCTCCATGAGCAAACGAGCAGGTCTGGCGGGTGCAGCGACCCCTTTGATACAAAACACATAACTTTGTCTTGTATAGCTTCCGTTCAACCATATTTAGACAATTATGTTATAGTTAATCAAGCGGGGCGAGCCCAGTGAGGGCTGAAATTACAAATAGAAGAAGAAATCAATAGACGTGATGAAATTATAGAGAAAGTTGCACGTGTCCAGATGAAAATAAACCAAAAATATGATGATCCCTGCACAATATCAGAAGTAAAATGTCAGAGACGTTTTCAAACAGTAAGTTTTTTTTTGTTTGATAGCTGAGAAAATGCAGGAAAATAAGAAAAATAAAAGAGAGCAAAAGGAAGAAAGAAAAAGAGAAAGACGAGAACCCCTTAAGTACTTGACAGAGCCAGGTCAGGAAGCCATGAACTTAGAAGTGAAGAAAACCCAAGAGCCATTGTAACAAAACGTTTTACAGATAAAGAGGCTTCGCTTCTTATGCTTGACATTCACTGTAGAATGTAGATGCAATTACAGTTTGGTCAATTTTATCGTTTTCACACGACAAGTCGTTTTTTACTCGTTTAGTTAAATGTTTGGATGTACGGTAGGTAATAAATAAACGACATATCATTTTGTATTAAGTAAGCGAGGTGTCACTTTTTATGTTGGATTTATCCACCGGGAGAAAGTAAACATAATCTATGGAGTAATTATAATTAATCGCCCTTATTTTTTTTATTTTTTTTTACTCGTACTATACTTTCGTTACTTTTACCTTCTCTCATCTTTAAATTTTAAAAAAAATTTTTATCAAGTTCTTCGATTAAAAATTCTTTTATTTAACATTTATTAACCATCTATATTTAAAAAAAATATATTTTTACCTTTATTAATACATATAAAAAATAACTTAATTTTTAAATAATAATATTAAATTAAATAATCTAATTATTTTTAATACATATTAATATATATTAAAATTATTTTTTATAAACAATATTAATATATATCGATATTTATTTCAAAGGTAATTTGATCATTTAATTTAATATTATTTTTAAAGAATTAATTATTTTTTATATGTATAGTAATGATAAAATGATAAATTTATTAAAATATGGAGGTTAATCGATATTAATTAATAAAATTTTTAACCGAAGAATTTGAAAAAATTTTTTTAAAGAATTTAAGGATAAAAAAATAAAAAAAATAAAAATTTCATAAGAATAAAAAAAATAAAAATAAATGATAATTACTCGTAATTTAATATAATACTACGTACATCCATCGTGTGTTTAGTTGTTGATGCAATGCAACTCATTTTAGATAAAAATGAAGATAAGATGTCATGTCATGAGGTCATTTATTGGTTCATCTCAGCAAATAGTGCTTATCTTATGTATTGATCTAGGAGTCCTGATATTGAACGGACTTATCGGTATTTTCACTCAATCACCACATGATTCCAAACGCCATTGACCGCATTTTCAAAGTCTTTCCTTCAATGTAGAAATTAGAATGGAATTTCGTTGTTATTCACAGTAAAAGCTACTTTAAGTTTTGTTCAGCTTTACGTGGGCCTTCTTATCTGTCATACACATGTAAATCAAACCACGAGTGACAATGTTTTATTGTCATATAAGCCTCAGTTTCGTGGCATTGATTATAAATACTTAAAAAGTGTCAACTTAAAAAAAAAAAAAATTTCGTCTCATTTACGGGCATTATTATAGATTGTTACGCCTGTAAACTGAATTGAACTTCTTCAAATGAGCGAGAATTTTTTTCTTTACACTGTTGGGTTCTCGCGATAACTACCAGTCAAAAGCTAATAATTAGCGAGAAAAGAAACAAATGAGAAATCAAAGCTTTGGCATCAGTTAATACCCTTCATAAAATGAACTAACTAATCATGAAAAAAAAAAAATACATTTGTACAAAGTCCATGTAAAGGATATCTATATTTTTTTCTTTGTCATGTAGATTTAAATTTATAGGTTTCCAATTTCGAAATATTTGAGCTGCTTAAATAACTCTCTATTGTATTGCCTTGAATGTGATCCCTGGTTAACTATTTTTTGCATTTAAGATAGATGCCCGATATGATGGCCACTCCAGCAACCACAGCACCAAGAGTTGTGAGAACCTTTGCAGCAGAAAGCGCTGGCTTTTGTGAAGGAATTTCCATAAGATCTTTGGTCTGTGACACAAGAACAGAGCAATCAAAAGCTTGAAAATCTACTAATCCTAACAACATTTTAAAGAGACCCGGTACCAAAAAAATCACAGTACTAAAGTACCACTCTAACCAATAGCATATTCATCCTTTCAACGAAATAGATCAAGAGTTTGGGAAATAATAAAATTGCAAACGTAAGGCATAAAGCAGACACTAGTCCATTTAATTTTAGAGGTCCCATGAAAAGCATAATAGTTGCATCCAAACACTTCCTACACCAGCTTTAAGTGCTAATGAACTGCTTCTAGTGTTGACATTCACGATTTCGAGGATATATGTCTCTACAAAGAATATTGGTAACCTACCGAAACAGGTTGCTTCCAATGTTTCTTAATTCCTTGCAGGTGCCCCTTCCCAACAACAGCAACCACTGAACTATGCTCACTAGCAACTTTTAGCAATGTTGATGACATGTACCTGAATATGCATGCAATTAATAAAGAATGAGGGAAAATAAGCAAAATAACAAAAACAATGAAGTAAAAACACAGTAAAATGCATGGCTTCAAAAAAAAAAAATTAAAAATTAGACAAAGGTTAGTAAAATTACGAATGTGCACTCTCTAAGAGTTACCTAACAAAAGGAAATAAAACAACTTGCAAGTTCTCACCATCACCAAAGTCATAGTAAGTTGTTCATAAAAATATTATACTAAATTAATCAAAACTTTCAGTGAGCATAAGCATACAGAGCATGCATTAAGGTAATTCTCCCAAGAGTTTCTTTTGAATGGACGGTGTACATTATTTGCATTCATATTTAAGATTCAATAATTCCAATTATTGCATACTGTTATAAAATTAAAATCCCATAGCATTCTCCATATTTATAGAAACTATATATGCCAAGCTAACAATCAACGTTTTGAGCTGTCTGTCCTCTATGGACTAGATTTGAAGGAAAGCAAAATAATAAATAATAATAAGTGTAAATTGAGAGAAAAGAGTTTTGTATTTCTATATCACATCTTTCAATTACAACTCTACACACCTTAATATAT